>CAJQZN010037034.1:0-20885 GCA_907164685.1 Colias eurytheme | reverse complement strand
GGCTACCCGCAATGCGGCTACCCGCATAGTGCGTATACGCTCTTATTGTATGCATTATGATGTACATGCCCATGTACCATATCCAAATAATTTATGATGAATGTATAGTTGATAATAATTAACTACAATTAACTACATTTTATATTTTGTAACCTAATTAATCATCATAAACTCAATGTTTTCTTCATTCAAAGTGTCATTTAAAATCATATCTCACTCGATAGTTAAATAATTTAATGTATTTAAAAATTGAAAAAAAAAAATAGTTCACACTCCAAATATAGTTCAATGGATAACTCCATCATCGCTCGTTTTAGTTAAATGCAATAAAACGATTTCATATACTATGTTAGCTGATCGTAAATATACTAATCTTTGATCACCTGTCTCTTAAACAAGGCTCAGAGTTGTCGACATGCCACCTGGAGACATTGGTTAAATAGTCTTGATACTTTGTAACCTTGGCTTAATATTAGTTTTTAAAACTGTGAATTGCGAGCATTTAGTTGTTTTTGTATGATTAGTATGCATATAGAACGATGAATATCCTGTTCAAAATTAAAAGTATTTCATTTATGCATTTCAGGAACGTTCATTTTATGTTATTTTCCTTCCTTTTATTACTGAACATATTTATTAATATTAATTCACATATTATTGACGAGGAAATAACCTTAATACCTAGATATAATTTATCTTGCGTCGATGATTAAAAGTATTTTCCATTAATTAGTTAATCAAAATTTCTTAATCATCAAAAGTTTCACCTGTCTAACATCCTCACACCCACACATAGCATTAACTCAACACTAAACGTAAACACAGTCATAGACTACACAATTTAGTAGACCAATCAATATAACTCATAAAGTTACAAAGTATCAAATCGGTTCGCGTTTATGACGCAACGACAGGAAGCCCAGAGTTATTGGTCTATGGAGTAATCCTTCTGTTGGCTTGCTAATAAACTTAACGTGGAATTTTACATTAATTCACTCATATATTTCATGGATTCGTGTGTCTTGAGTCTTTGTTGCTTTAGAGATTAATTTTTGTTACGATTTTATCGAAGTTTCAATTTTAATGCATCTTTGTGAGAAGTAGGTGAACTGCCATTTTATACAAACAGGAACTGAACTTGTGAATGTGAAAATAGTATAAACACTTCGATTTACCATAATAGTAAGTGAATTGCTAGTAAATCTGCATGTAAAATACAACTGGGTTATAATTTTGCTTATATATTAATATGTTTGTAATTTTTCCTTTTTTGTGTTTAGCGGACGGATAAACAATCCAAGAAATGAATCACAAACGCAGATAATGAAATCATAACCTCAATATCTTTACTCAAAGATCCCCAGCAAATCTGAAAACCGCAGGGTTGTGTGACGGTGGCTGTCAGAATAACAATAGGGCTGCGGGAAACGGACAATACGGGGTGGTCGAAGCAAACGCTTTGTTTGGTAAATATCATCATAGATTATTGCGCAGATTCGTCATTGATATAATAATAGATAAGGTTAAAGAAAAATACGTTATAAATTATCATTATTAATTCATAATATTGAGTGTCGGTACAAAGTCAATTCAATGAAATTTAATTCATTTATTTGGCAAATAAATTAATTTTGAATTTATTTTACGTATATTATATTTTTAACATCTTACATGACCTCTCTGGAATACAGCATAAAAAATCGACAAGTTAAGATTCAAAGAGTTGAAGAAAAACTTGAAAATATGCAAACATGAACCAAACTCGATAATATTTTATGTTATCAATATAATAGAATGTTACTTGTGACTACTTTAATGCAGTTACGTAATCATTTTATACCCAACGTTATTGCATGTTATGTGCATTTTCCGCAATACGAAATAATACGAGACCGTAAACGTCAGCAAACAAAATAATAATTTATAAGACAGTAAAATATAACGCAACTGCGACTTTATTTCATTCCGTGTCTGTCGTTTGCAAATAAATTAATATACTCTATTAGTTTAGAACAGTAAAATGGTTTATAGTGTTGAGAAGATATCTGGACACGTGCAAGCATATTTGATTCTAATAATGCACTTATTATGTAATTTTACGAATATAATTTGAACGCGCTTATCTCGGGAACTACTGGTCCGATTTGAAAAATTATTTCAGTGTTTTTCGGATTAAAAAAAAATTATTTATTTGGAACATAATAACAAATTGTACATAAACTTAAATTACGATGACATCCGTAAAAGCATAGGAAGGCTAAAGGCTATCCGCTATAAGTAGATATAATATATAATATCATCTCGCTAAAACCAACAGGAGCGTAGCACTGCGGTTAAAACCGCGGAGCACAGCTAGTCCTCAAAGAACCTTTTTTCAATGCCCTTTAGTTACTCCAAAACACTTCAATAATTCAATGTTTATTCATTGCATAATCTTTGCCACGCGTCCAGAGGTAGCCGCGCGAATGAAACATACCTTATTCGGACAATGGCATTGCTTTAATATAGCGATTTATCCCTGGAGCGGTCGCTTTAAGAGTGAATGTGTTTATTTCTATATTATATAAACGCCTGTGCTTAATTTCAACTCGTAATATATCTTATGGTTAAAAAAGAGACCACAAAAAAGTGCTAGTTACATCACTTAGAATTCCATATCGATGCACGGCTTTTAAAATTTGTGGATTAGATTTGTTTCCACTTTTTACAAAATAACTTTGATTCGTTAATTCGTTCGATTATACTTTGAACCCTTTAAATTCAGTGTACTCAGATTAGATTTTTTATAAGTTTATTAAATAATATTTTGATGTGAAATATTACACTGCAATACCGATTCAAAATAGACAATTAGAGATCAAGAGCTTACCTTAATAATATCTATGTTCTCTACGTTCTCTATTGTAATACTGACATTATAAAAAAGAGCAACTATGGAGTTTCTTGCCGGTTCTTCTCCATAGATACTGCTTTCCGAATCGGTGGTAAATGTTAAAAATATGTAAAAATATGACGTTTCAAGAGTGCTTCTCGAAGAAGTCTAATTGAATAAATAAATGTTTGAGTTTGAGTTTACCAACATAATATGAAAAAACTATGATTTGCTTACATATTTGAAAAATCTGTTTTTCATAAATCTTTAAGCTATTTTAAAACCATACAGAACCACCACAATATAAACCGATCTATCTTTCCCACAGTTATATTACCGTTATAATTTGATACTGATAATAAACAAAAAGCGTATGTTTGTTGTTCTAACATAATTTTATTCGCCACGTGTTTGCGCTAGTTTTACGTAAACCGTTCGATTTGAATACAAAAATATTTAAATCGGTTATAAATCTTTTTGTTTGGATTTTTTGTTGTATTAGTATAGGTAAGGTAATTTTATATTGATGAATAATTTTATAATGTAAAACATTTGATAATATACCTACGTACCTAGATATTATTTCTGAAACTTGAAAATTTTTATGAAACATTTACACCAATCTTCTACGTTCGTTCGTTTCAGCCGTGGGACGTCCACTGCTGGACAAAGGCCTCCCTCAAGGATTTCCAGCACGACCGATCACCGGCGGCCTGCATCCAGCGGCTCCCTGTCACTCGGACCAGGTCGTCTGTCCATCTTGTGAGAGGACGTCCCACGCTTCGTCGTCCAGTTCGTGGCCCATTACGTACGTACTATATATCTAGATTCTAGATACTGTTTTTATTACTTTTTTCCCACTTTATCGCCTGTATAAACCCAAATAACAAAACAAGTTACCTACAAAACAGAAAGAAGTAAAAAAATATTCATTGTCAAACGGGGAAGAAAAATTCAAAATCTATCCAGAATTCGACACATACAAATAAAAAGAAACTTCTTATTGAACATATTTTAAGCTACAAATTTATTATATAAATATAAAATACTTTATGTATTCGAGTGTACCGGTGAGAAGTGAAAGCTAGAGGGGGGTGGGGTTAAATTGACGCTGATTGCCGGCAATTGCGGCAATCATGCGTGTGCGCACCGGCCGAGGTATTGTGCCATGTGCATTGTGCACTATGCACTGCACTTTATGTATTATTCTATACTAGATGTAACCCGCGGCTTTACTCACATCACTTCGCTCATATTGGTCTTAGCATGACTGTATATAGCCTATATGTTAAACCAACCTGTAATTAGTAATATTCATGCCAAATTTGAACTAAATACATGCAGTTCGTTTTCTAAAATATATATCGATATCGATTATAGATCATGGCCACAAATATTCTTTTTACAAAATATTCAATGTACTTACAGTTTTGATTTTCGTATTTTTTAAGAAAAGAAACTACGTATTTAGTTAGACTGTTAGAGAAATGAAACAATGTAGAGATAAAGTAAATATATATTATGTATAAGAATGTACTCGTGCATACAATAAAATGCTTTATATATATACCTAGTACATAAGTAATATACGTATATACTTACACATAATAACTTAGCTCGAATGCTAAGCTCTACATCAGTTGTTAAACCAAGTTACTTACAAACTCTTTACAATAACTTGCTATGTTACTTTAAATTACTTAGGTAGTTGGGCGATAAACTAAAT
This sequence comes from Colias eurytheme, assembly GCA_907164685.1. Taxonomy (NCBI): domain Eukaryota; kingdom Metazoa; phylum Arthropoda; class Insecta; order Lepidoptera; family Pieridae; genus Colias; species Colias eurytheme. The sequence goes on along the minus strand of CAJQZN010037034.1, from coordinate 16,287 downwards.
ATTATTCAATATATTTTGGCTGAAAAAGTAACATAATCTCTGAATGGTTTTGAATAGACTAGTTAATAACTAGAAAATAATTCGCTTATCTACATTATAAACAATTTCAAAAATTGCAGGTACTTGGTAACTTGATAAGAAATACGACTATTTACGATCGATTTCAATTAAAACACACACAACATAAATAATATATTTTTATATACAAATGATAATATTATACATAAAAATGATTTATATAGAACATAATTAATAGCATTATGATAACACACCTCTATCGTCGGTTCAACGGTCGCAGCGGATGCCGTCAATTGTCCAATAAAGGTACATTTACCTCACAGACTGCCTTGAACTTTATATAATCGGATATGCAATTTTGACCTTTATTTACTTATGTATAATCATCAGTTTGGTGCAACTTTTTATATTGATTAGGAGCAATTTCGTCTGCTCTATTTGCCTGAGACATTACAGGTACATTTACCTCACAGACTGCCTTGAACTTTACACAATCGGATATGCAATTTTAACCTTTATTTACTTATGTACAATCATCAGTTTGTTTGCAATTTTGAGATTGATTAGGTGCATTTTCGAGTGCTCCATTAACCAGAAAAGTGGTATTGAAACACAAACACAAACTTAAGTTTATTGTAGAGCCCTTAGAAATTAATAACTTAACATTTGAAAGTTTCACACTAATTAGCCCTCTTATTTTAATTTAATCATAAGAAATACCTACAGTTTATTCTAATAATATTTATAATTTATATGTATGTAGCATGGACGTTGCAAAGGTGCCTTTTATATATCTACCTATCCCAAAACTGGAAAACTTGCAATCATGGAAATAAAAATTATATATTCTTTAACTATTAGATCAATCAACATAAATTATATTAAGGTTTCTGTTTATCTCCAGCGAAATACACAGTAAAAACTAATACATTTTTAGAAAAAAATCAATAAATTTCATTATCCTCACGATTGTACCAATCAACGGTCTACCTTTTATTGTCGCTTTCATTTCAGTGTCCGGTTGCCATCCGCACAATTGATAAACGCATCCAAAAGGATCTATCCATTTGTATCTTCAATCAAAAATAAACCTTACCACCCACTTTTACAGGTCAAATTACTCTAGCAAGTTATAGCGTAACGTTCATGCACTTGCATCTGAACTAAATAAGACTTTAATATGCAGCAATAAGGTATGAAATAGAATGGAATTGAACACTGTAAATAATATTCAGTAATTACTGTATGCGTCTATCAATTTAGACAACACGTATGAATGCATTTCTTGACATACCTTAGTTTGAGTAACGAATTTCATGATGCTGCTCGATTCATTTATTTTACTTCTTCATCTATACTAATATTATAATGCTGAAGAGTTTGTTTGTTTGTTTGGACGCGCTAATCTCAAGAACTACTGGTCCGATTTGAAAAATTCTTTCGGTGTTGTATAGCCCATTTATCGAGCCCAAATATCACACGCTAAGACGAACAGGAGCGGAACAATGCGGGTGAAACCGCAGGAAACAGCTTTTCTTATATTAACTCACTTATTCCAGTATCACTTTTTAACCTATATATTACCTACATTACTTGGAATATCTAATTACGTAATTATGAATCTAGCCCATTAGTACAGTCAGAATACGAAAAATCAACTACATAATTGATCAGCGTCTCGTACGTATTTTATTATTTCCTCTATCCTCCGCCTGTGTTCTGATGATGTATAATATATAATTATATGGTATCGATAATGTAAATATTATCTTACATACTTATATCTTACATAGCAAAACGTGCAGTGGAACGAAGTCAGTCTTTGGTAAGCTAAATCTTCTATCTCTACCTAACTCAGTATACACATTCCCTAGATTTACTTCACTTTACTATATAGTTCAATCCCTCACTGCCAGGACAAAACAGCATCCACTGAGATATCATCTGAAATATGATAATAGTGAGGTGACCGGAAGTGACGCTGGGGGCGCTCGTGTTAATATCCGGTCACGGTCAGATCCTGCGATAGACTTTTATCCTGGATTAGCTTGTTTATTTCTTTGAGCGATATTTGTGGTTCTTAGCTGGTTTTATCATTATCTTCAATATTGTCAAAATGTAGAGTGTTAATATTGTAGAGCTGATGTTTTTAGTGATTTATATGATGAACTACTGAACTGAATTTGAGAATACTTTTACTATTAAATAAAGCTATATTATGTAACAGACAAGACAAGGATAAGATACTTAAATCTAATAAATAGTCAAGAATAAGAAGATCTATCTGTAATTACTGAATAATAAATATTTCAGATGCAGGCCGCCGGTGACCGGTCGTACTGGAAATCCTTGAGGGAGGCCTTTGTCCAGCAGTGGACGTCCCACGGCTGATAAGAAGAAGAAGAAGAAGAAATATTTCAGGACCATTTCACACACGTCACAATCTGATAGACTAGAGTAGATAATTTTTGAAACAAAAAAAAATCGCAGTCGGATGAAACCCATTAGAAAAGGATGGGAATATGATAAAAATGTAAGGAAAAATAAATTACGGTCAATCCGAGTTCGGGAAGCGGGAGGGGGGAGCTTTTAAGAGAAAAAAATGGTTTCTCTCGATTTCCGATAAAACTACAAGTCCTATAGAAAAAAGTTCAATGGCAAAGTTGTAGGTAATTAAAAGTTCTACAACTTTTGTATTCACAATTTTTTCACATAACCTAAAAATTTAGGTGAAAAATTCAAAAAACCAAGTTTTTGGTCTTTTATTTCTATCTACTTCAAAATTTATTTTTTTTCTACGAAATTTGGTGGAAACTTACTTTATTATGTCCCAAATACACTGTAATTTATTTGATTGAAAATGTTTATTTTTTCGCCTTATTTTGAATTAATACCAAAAAAACAACCTAATTTTCAATCGAAAAGTCACCCGTCAAAATATCATATTTTTTCAAAAACTTGGGGTGCCTTTTATTCATTGAAATCTCTACTTTCATACGGTGTAAAAAAAATAAACACCACCATAGTAAATGTTCTCAGGAAATGCATACAAACAGTCTGAAAATTAGCTTTTACTAAATCAGGCACACTTCTCGAACTACCTGAAATGTTTTTATCGACATCATTTTGCTTTTGAATATGCTGTAAAATATTAAACTTAGAACAGATAATTATTTTTCTTTTGAAATATTACCGAAAAGCCGATACAAGAGAAGATATAGAGTTCGAGAAGTGTGCCTGATTTAGTAAAAGCTCATTATCACACTGTTTGTATGCATTTCCTGAGAACATTTACTATGGTGGTGTTTATTTTTTTTTACACCATATGAAAGTAGAGATTTCAATGAATAAAAGGCACCCCAAGTTTTTGAAAAAAGCTGATATTTTGACGGGTGACTTTTCGATTGAAAATTAGGTTGTTTTTTTGGTATTAATTCAAAATAAGGCGAAAAAATAAATATTTTCAATCAAATAAATTACAGTGTATTTGGGACATAATAAAGTAAGTTTCCACCAAATTTCGTAGAAAAAAAATAAATTTTGAAGTAGATAGAAATAAAAGACCAAAAACTTGGTTTTTTGAATTTTTCACCTAAATTTTTAGGTTATGTGAAAAAATTGTGAATACAAAAGTTGTAGAACTTTTAATTACCTACAACTTTGCCATTGAACTTTTTTCTATAGGACTTGTAGTTTTGTCGGAAATCGAGAGAAACCATTTTTTTCTCTTAAAAGCTCCCCCCTCCCGCTTCCCAAACTCGGATTGACCGTAATTTATTTTTCCTTACATTTTTATCATATTCCCCTCCTTTTCTAATGGGTTTCATCCGACTGCGATTTTTTTTATCTTTTCATTATTTTCAAAGGCTTCTACCCCAGTCTATGATCCCATACTAAGCTTTCGCTTGTGTTATAGAAACCCGATGGCTGATAAACATACATATTATATAATTTTTAAATAAATACTTATATAGATAATTAACACCCAGACACAGAGCAAACATCTATGTTCATCACACAAATATTTGCCCCAAGTGGGAATCGAACCCACGACCTCTGGCTTGGAAGACAGGGCCACTACCAACCAAGCCAACTGGTCAGTCAAAAGATAAAGATAAAGTTGACCTATAGGTACACTTCAATTTAAAAGAAAGCAAAAAAATACAAATCATATCGAAGACGTAGATAATAAGTACGTATGGTGTCATAAGAAGCAATCAATACAACAAAACTTTTTATTTCACACAAAAACAAAGACATTTGTTTATCATATCAGAAGCCATCAATAGGTAGCCAATCCAGTACACAATTTGCAAAGTGGCTAACCCGTGGCCATCTTGGTACCTTACCCCCGGGTGGGGGCGGTTATTGGAATATTTTTCATACAAACACGTCTGTACGTGGACACTTCGACTTGATACAATATTGCTGAAGTACTGCTGGGGTTACATGGCGCTATTATTAAAACAATATTTGATTCACTATAAATCTACAACAGAATACTACTATACTACAACTACATGTTTGACAATATTTACGCAAAATCAGAATCAAGAATATGAATAATAATGCACAATTCTTATTGGGGTTATAATAAATTTTTTATTCATTCTATAAAGTTGAGCTGAATTTTATTTAGCAAAGGTAAAGATAAAAATTCGTGCTTAAATCCCTTCAAAAGCTTCTTTGTACAAATACCAGTTCCACACACGCCATAGGTACTTATTTACTTAGAAAATTTTCCACATTAAACCTTTGGCCCTTATAAACTACTTCGAAAGGGCCATGTAAGCCAACTCTAACCGAGGTAGAGTATCGTCCTCGCGGTCAAACTTATATATTTATGTTTCGCCACACCGAGCCCGCCCCTCCGCATTTATTATTTTTATACCAAGAAAGGTTTAACCTTTAAAATAAAACTGTAAATTTACATGGATCCTTTATAAGGGTGAGCAAATATTATGTGTGCGATATGAAAAACATTTTTTTATATAATTTTTAAGGAATTTATTTCAAAAAAAGATACATTAACCAAACCGAAGTGAATGGCTAGACTGATTTATCAAAACTGTGACTGTTATCTGATATAAAAATTACACTAGTATTTACCAAAGCTATATTACCAAAACACCAACTACCCACAAAAAATATGTAATCATCAGTCCTTCATAATATATTCCCACTACGGAAAACGTAGCTTTTTTTCATAAAATATCTCATCGATTCGATCTATAACGTATACAGTATCTATAGGAACTAAACATTGTCTTTATATCTCCAATATGGACAAAGCCAGGTGAATAGATACTGTTATGGCTCTCCTCGTAAACCGGACACCCGCTGCACTAAATGTCCCTGCTTTTATTAAGCTTTTGTATTACGTACCGGATATTTTAATAAAGGATTACCTGTACACATGTGTTATTAAATACCGAAAATCCATACTAATATTATAAATGCGAAAGTAACTCTGTCTGTCTGTCTGTTACTCAATCACTGAACCTGTCTGTTACTCAACCAATTTGCATGAAATTTGGTATGGAGATATTTTGATACCCGAGAAAGGACATAGGCTACCTTTTATTGCGAAATATGTACCACGGGCAAAGTCGGGGCGGACCACTAGTATCAGATAAGATAGAAGAAAGATGAAAAACCATAATACATAAGTACATTAAAATTCTTCCGTTCAAATTTATGGCGAATTAAATATGAAAATTACACATTAAAAATTTATTAATTTTTGTCTTGTAATAATAAAATTATAATGAATCACTTTTAAATCTGGTTGAGTAATTTTTTGGGATAAACTTACAATTTACATTATGGGTATGGAATAGAGGGTAAATAGAAGGGTTATTTAATGTTTTTCTAAAGCATTTGTAGCTATTAGCTAAAATAATATTTATATTCGTTACTAGTCTTTTATATTTTTATCCAGTGTCAAACTAATCTCGTCAATTTAATTAAAAAAAGCATCAAAATCCCTGTATCAAAAAATATCAACAACAATTCAAAACACAATAGACCATAAAGGCTAAATGAGATACATTTAGCGAAGGTGGACCTTGTATGGGGACACCAAAAGGACATAATAAAAAGACCTCATGCCCGGACCGGCGACATGTGGTCGAGCACTTGTATTTTTTTAAAATAAAATTTGCATATATTTACGAAACTAAGATGTTAGGTAGGGGCGTTCACGGGCTACGTTTTAGAGTTCCGTACGGATAGGGTAAAACGAGTCTATAATAATAAGACTTCGCTGTCTGTCTGTCCATCTGTCAGTGGACATTTTCAGAGATAGTGTATTTCTGAAGTCACTATAACAAAATATAAAAAAATGAGATTGAGTTGGTACTTGGTACGGTCATAAATTGAATGTGTTGATTTTTTTTTGGAGTTGCTCTTTAGCTTATTTGTACGGAACCCTTAGTGTCGCGAACCCAACTCGTACTTGTCCGATTTTTTTAATGAAATCGTCTGCGATATAAAAGTTTACTGTTACGCGAATGGACTATGAACTTTAATAAGATGTTTAAGCAATGGATTTTTATTTGAATTTGAATGTTTTAGATTTGAATGACAATTGGGTTTTTAATTTTGCACAATGTTTTGTTTTTATGGCTGATATAATGGGAAATAAGTTCTTTCTAGGGTTTCGATTACTGTAAATGTTTGCTGAGGTTCGACATTTTTCAATTTTTTTTATTAGGTACGCATAATAGAAATACATAGTTATCTGTAGGTACTATCTGCCATTAAAAGATTTTCTCCTGAATAACAGAATATTCATCATCAAAAACATTCCAAAAACATTGTGATGAAAGTTAGTGTACCAAGTAATAAATCTGTTTCATGTGAAAGATACTCGATTTAGGTACCTACTCAAAACTGTAATTTTTTCACACGTAAAGTATAGTATCATGTGTCAAATCGCTCTCCATTAAAACATCAATAGTTTCAAGACGTGAGAAACCATTACGGCGTCTCCCCTTGGCTTTGATCATAACTAGGGTTGTCACTTATTACTTATTATATTTTCTTCCCTGGATATTAAAATGGGATCGTAACTACTAAGAAAACTGTTTTGTAATGATTTCAGGTATTGTAAATAAAACTATTTCTTTTTGTTACTTGTAAAAACGTTTTCACTATCCCATAATGGTTCTATTAAATAATCTGTCTTTTTAGTAGCCTGTATATTAATTTCATTAAATATTTAAATTAATAAATTAACAGATAATAATGCAGTTGGTAAGATAATTAAACAAATTCAATAAACTTCATTTACATTAATTATTTTGAACTAACCATCTTTACATATTTTATTTTCTTGCACTAATATTTCTAGTAACAACCCTTATTACAAGATTTCAGAATTCGTTCACACGTCTGTCACTGTAATCATACCTTTAATTGAGTTATCTTCTAATTTGAACTCTATCTCTTTGTAATAAAGTCGTCAAGTTTCTACAGTGATTCCCACGGTAGGATGTTTTTATTGTGTTTTAATTGTAATCTTAATTACAGGGGTTATACAGAGTGGTAGCATATTAATATATGTTATCACGATAATTAAGGAAGAAAAAGTGACACTTCCCTATCATTCCTCTATTTCTGCCTGAAGTGGTTAAAATATGCTGGTAAGTAGTCTGCATATTTTATTATTCTTTTTTCTTGATAGTTTTCATTTAATGAAAGTTATACTTCTAAAGAATAATCAGCATCGTAAGCAATTTACTCTGTTTTTATGTGTGTTCGTGTATTTCCTCGTAGCGCATAAACGGATGAAACGATATGAATGTGAATTTATTTATAAATGAAAACTCAACATTTGAAAAACTTAGAAGTAGCATCAGTGTGCAATTATGCTTTACTTAACGTCTAATTAATGAAAGTGGAAGAATTTTGACGCATCCATATTCTCAACAAGGAACTCAAAAAACAAACACTAAGTACCAATTTAACAAGACCATAATATTTTTTACCAAGCACATTCACCTCTGATTCCAAAAACTAAACGTTGTTATTTGATTCGCAGACGGACCATGTGTTGCCGACATGCTGACGTACCTGGAATTTTAATGGTCAAAAACATTTTATGGCCATAGAAAAATGAGCTAACAACGCTTTTACATTCTGCTTGAAATTGAACCTCGGCTTGATGTCTAGATTTTGAAGAATTTGTAATAAAATCAGGAAAAAGAGAGTGAAAGTTGAAAAACACGACGAAAAAGTATGTCGGCAAGAAAGACATGAATTACTTACTTACCTAAAGATTGTTTTTAAAACAACATAAAATAAATTATCCTTTATGTATATAGATAGAATCGAAACAATATATATTTTTTATCTATTTGTTCACATTTCAAATTCGAATAATAATTTATTGCTTACCAATAAATTTTTACATATAAGTAACCTTATGCAGATATTGCAATACAATCATAATGTTATATTTAAATTACATAATACTATCTCATACATTTAAATTTGACAATACCTAATTAGATTACCCAAATAACAAAATTTCATTTCCCAGGAAAGGACCTGTAACTCTAAATCTAAGCTCTGAATAGTTAGTAATATTGTATAATTAGAAAAATATTTTTTATTAAAACCACGATAGGTAGGTAGATACACACAACCGAGATCATTACTTTCATGTCATTTATAAGCTCAATTATGCATTAACCTATCATTTTCCGATCATCATAAGAGCTTACTCCACACATCCAGCATTATAAATACTGCAATACAACTAAAAAGCCGTGATGTATGTATGTCCAGTCACACCGCGCGACAGGTGTAGCCGCGTCGACGGTAAAAGCTGAATCTGTCACTGTCCACGTTGTTTTTTTTAATCTAAATTTGTGTGAGAATCGCATGTGATAGATATCCGTTCATAAACATCATATTCATCTTGTTGTGTTTAAATGCTTTTCAGTGTTGATTTTGATGGGAAATTTTGGAGACGTTTGATAACATTTATTTGCGGTCTGTGATAAATATTTTCATGACGTTCCAGGAAGGTTCTTGTGTGGGTTATGACTACAGTTTAAAATCAGTCCAGTTTGAGTTAGAAAGGTTCGACTTCTGAAAGTGGCATCAAAGTGCGTAATTACGTTCATGACTTTTTTTATGCGATCGAACTATGAATGTAAACTTTCGAGATTTTTTTTCCCTTGTAGCGAGAAATGCCCTTGAGGTTAATTTCTTTTTTGATTAAAACAACAAAAATATTGTATGTTATGACTTATGACTAAAAAATCTTATATATAAAATTCTCGTGTCACGATTCTCATGAAATTTTCTGTGCATATCGGGTAAGTCTGAGAATCGGCCAACATCTATTTTTCATATGTACCACGGGCGAAGCCGGGGCGGACCGCTAGTTAACTTATATAATTTTCAGAGTTTTTTCTTATACAATAATAATTCAATAGGTTGTAATTTCAACCTTCATGTTCCCACGCACTTACTAAGACATATCTATAGACGTATTTGACATATCTATCTGCCCTTTTGCACTTACTAAGCCAGGATTAGTCAATCAAGCCTGGAAGCAACACCAATCCAGAATACAACACAATAATAGGTAACTACCGATAAAATAAAGGTTCCCATATTATAAAAAGGATTCCTCATGCATGTAGACTGGCGCTGTGCCAGCCACACCGCATTAATCAAACAGAAGAGGATCACTCAAAAATTGCTTCGAGACAGCGGTATTGATAACTTTGATCGTTTTGTAAACACACTTTTTTCCCTTGAACTAGTGGCGCGTGCACAGAGTAATGTGGGTGTAGAGAACACTCAATGTAAATTTATGTTTGACAAATTTTTGTGAAACTTTATGTAAATTGTAAACAAAGCTCTTTTTAAACACAATGACACGTACTTTTACCTAGACTTGCCAAATTGCTGATATTGCATTTTAGTATTAGTGTATTGTATTATAAATAATAATGGTTTTTTTATTGCAGAGCAATCAAAAGAGCACGTGGGTCTCCTGATATTAAGTGGCTAGTTGTAATACTCATGTCAGCATCTTTGTCAGATGTTTTAGGAACTTTTTAAAGGCCCCTTTGTCATAGTTGCTAGTTACAAGCTCGTAGGTACAAGCTCGTTCAAGAGAAAGTTACGATTAAACATACCTATCCTATATTCTCATTCCTAACATAACTTTGCCCTGATAGTGCAATCGGTAATGTAGAGCCCTTTTTTAAAGACCAATTTAGCAACCCCCACGTTCGTGGGCTCTGTATTTTCTACTCTGTGCAGGTAAAGCAGTGTGTCGGTGCTCATTAACCCGTCAACAGCGCACGTTAGCGTCATCACTTGCTCGCCACTCACATTTTATTTATTCTAATATAATACGCGGATGAGAGATGGCGTTTAGTAACGGATTAGGTGTTATGTGCAAATGTATGTTTTTTAACATAAACATGTTATTATTTTTGGGGTTAGATTTTTGGATTTGTTGTAAATTTGTATTAAAAAAATGTGTGCGTGTACTAGCGTACACACGTAAGAAGTGAAACTTCTTTATGACCTTATTTTCCAAAAAATACTTTACTATATGCAACTTTACAGAAATACGTCGAATCACGCGTGGTAGGGATAAGAAAAAGATGGCGCGTAACGGAAAAATGTCACGCGAAAAAATGTTACACAAAATTTTTTTCCAACCCCGATAAAGAAGTTTCACTTCAAAAAGTCCTTGTATAATGTCCAATCCAAATAGTCCTTTATCTATTGGAAGCTTTATGTACTGTAGAACAGTAGCATGTACAATATTTGTGGGCGAAAACTGAATGTTCTTATTGTGAAATTGTTATAGTGTTACCATTTGTAGAAGATGATAACATATACTTTGTTATATCAATAAAACAATTTTTCAATTTTCATTTTTGGCACCAACTTCAACGAGTGCCATTTTTTGTATGAATGTATTTTTGAATTATACTACACCTGTAAAATATACTTGTTATATCTGCAAAATAAAATATTATTATATGTTCCTTTATTGCAACCATCAAACCGTTATTTCTACCAATAAATACATAATCTATACAAGTAATTCACAGACATGCTACAGATTTATACCACGACTCGCGCAAGGCCATAACCGCAGTTATTAGTTAAGCGATACACCATATTCCGAAACTCCATATTTCACACATGTAAATCTATTTGCCTCTAGGCTTCAGTGTATTTTTACACGATTCAAGACATAGAGTAAGAAAAGCAGATACACAATGCTTCAAATGTTGTTATCTATTGTCAGAATTAAATCAGTAGGTATGGCGTAAAAATTGAAGTAGGTACCATGCCATCTATGAATTAGATATCTGCTTCGTGAATCGGTTTTCTTTGTAACTTGATCAAGCTTAAAATTTAAATGTTGTCGTACACCATATTGTTCCATCTAACTTAGAATAAATCAACTTTTTTCTATTTTTGAATAGTAAAAACTAAAAAGTATAACCGTGTGTAGCAAATATGATTATAATGTCTAAATAAATACATAAAAATATAATATTCTTCATTTTCTAGGAAGGGCTTTGTAATTGCAATCGCACCTCTATATTTTATTTCTATACAGTGTTTTACGTAACTAAAATAATAATATATTTAGATAATAATATTTTTAGTATACTGATTATTCCCCTCTGTGGCCCTCCCAATATCGCGCAAGATATATAGTTCCTTAGCGTTTATTAGCTGAGTTATTTATCACAAATACTTAAAGTTATTGCCACAGTGTGAAAAAATGTACATTGAAATAAATCACGTCACAATCCGCTTAATACAATCTGGTATGGAAAAGAAATAAGCAAGAAACTCTTTGGAATTGATTGGAAAGATAAATTGAAGCTATCTTAAATGAATGTCTCGTAATAAAATTAATTTGTGTACGATAGAAAATAGGACATGAAATAAGGGAAATACTGTGACACAATGAGATAGTAACAAATAAAACTAAATTTGGATAGAATAAATGAAATGTGTAGAAAATGATAAATAAAAGCATTATAGAGCAGTTATAGACGTTAAATATTTATTAATTTTTCAATTATAAAAACATATTTTTGATGTGAAGCTTCTTTGAGCGTATCGAGAGTAAAATTTCAGCGTCATGGCTATACCGTCACGTCATTTACTAAGGCAACGATTTGGTATCTTTGATTATTGTCAAAGAAGTTTCACTTCTGACACGCTCGCACGTTCTATTTTTTCTCACTTATAAATATCGCTTCTACCAAGAACACTTCTTTAAGAAACTCGATACTAAAATGATTTATGATATAGGTAAAATCGAATATTTAAAACATATCAAATAATTGCTTCACTTAGCAAAGATAAATGGAGGAAATAATTTTAATTGATGGAGCTTGTAGACTAATGCGAAATCATCTGTCCACCTTGCTCTTATTCTGGGAACTCATATTCGTTTTTTAACTCCATATTAATAGGTGCTTCTAGTTATTAATGGGAAATATTTACAGCGAGGAAATCTATATATTTATATATATAGGTAGATATATATAAAAGAAAGTCGTGTTAGTTACTCCACTTATAACTCAAGAACTGCTGAACCGATTTAGCTGAAAATTGGCAGGGAGGTAGTTTAGAGCCAGGAGAAGGACATAGGAAACTAAATATGTACCACGGGCGAAGCCGGGGCGGACCACTAGTATTATAATAATTCATACAAATATGTATAACTTTTAATGAATCTTGATTAAGCTGTCAAAGATCAAAACGTCGATTAAGACAGACAAAAAGATAGTCCATTTGTTACCTATATTGGATCTCGGAATGAGATATTGAGAAGACATTTTAAAGCAAATAGCTGAAACTGCGTATCTGAAGCTGCATTATTGTGTTAAAATAATTAAAAATTGGATACAGTTAGTACATAGTCTTAAAAACATACTCAAAATATTACGATAATTAATCATTATAATAAAAATTACATGGTATCCGTTTGTAGATACACATTGAACCCAAATAACTGAAAAGGATAAAGGTCACATTTTACAGCGAAAACACGAAGAATTGCGAAATCAAAATTTATGAGAAACTACACACAAAAACAAGCGCAGGTAAAAACCTATTTATAAAAGCAGTATATCACCTCTAAATATTTAGATCAATGAAAATAAAGTTCACATAAAAGAAATCGCAGCAAATTCTGTACATGACACGAAGTCACCGTGCCATACAAAAATAACAATATATTAAATTAAACCACCATTTACCTATGATTAACGGTTGTCTGAACGAAGAAAATTATTTTGGCGCCAAAAAGTGTCATTATAATTTGTTAACGTCTATTGCCAATGAAAAAAAAACAATATATATGACTCTGCTATGGGCAATACTGTTTTTGATATGGATAATTAATTTTGCATGATCCGTTTGTGATTGTGTGTTTTAATTAAAACTAATATGCACTGTTAATTCTTCTTGTTGAGATTTATGAAGAACTTTTTAGTCAGGAATAAAGAAGTAATATTAATTATTGTTTTTATTTCTACGAGTTGTCAGCCATCGCAGATTCATTGACTATTTCCTCATACAAAAATATTCCTCATTTCATCCCGTTATGAAGTAATTATGTCAATTTTCACGATCTCATCAAGGAAAATGTTAATAATCTGGACGATATAAAAAGATCATCGGGTCATCATTTCACATGTTAATATTTCTATGGGTATAGTCTACGAGTCTATCCTGAACTCCTCCTTAAACAACATTTAAAAAAAGAGCGTGTGTGCCAAGCACACGTGTCAGAAATGAAACTTCTTTGGCAAGATTCAAAGATACCGAAATCGTCGCCTTACTCCATGACGTAATGGTAATGCCATGACGCGACCTTGAAATTTTACTCTCAACGCGTTTAAAGAAGTTTCACTTCAAAATCTTAAAACATCTTTTCAAATAAACGTCTGAGGTTTTTGTTGCTCCAGCATCAGAAGCAATTACCGATAGGAGTTCGGCCCGTCGCCACATATTTGAGCCATTGATCATTTTAAGGTATTTTATTGTGTATTTATATAATATCTAACACTTTCCCACTGTTCGCAAAATAAAATTAAGGTGCACATTATATTTTTTTCTCTACCTATGCTACATAAACACACTTTCATTATTATATGTATCATTTAATACTGAATCATTGCATCTGTACAGTCACGTGATCTCCTCTGAAAATCAGTGCAGCAATACATTTTAAGTAATGGTTGCTGCTTTGCTGACGGGGAGTCCTTTTTGCCTCCATTACTATCTTTTTTTTCTGTTTTGTGTATTAATTACTAAGAGTTACATGGTGGCAAATAAAACGCTTTCTATTTCTATTTCTATTTTTATTTAAATATTATAATATCCTCGCCATACAATATATGAGGAACACTCTAAAACACCGGAAACTAAAATACCCAATGTGTATGCATATTGCATAATGCTATTGATATCCACTTGCTCTACATAATATGCATAGCCTGAAAAAAACTACAATATTACAATATGACAATCAAATATTTAATTATTATTAAGTGACTGAAATTCTAATCTCGTTGATTTGATACGTATTGGGTAACACGATACGCGGTTGGCGCGTCCGGTTCGAACGGATGCCGTATGAAAGGACCTTTATGTGAATTTTTCGCTAAGCCCTGAAGGTGAGGTCAATGCACTTCACGTTGACATTTTGTTATCTACTAAGAAACATATAGATTACTAGCGGCCCGCCCCGGCTTCGCCCGTGGTACATATGAAAAATAGATGTTGGCCGATTCTCAGACTTACCCGATATGCACAAAAAATTTCATGAGAATCGGTCCACCCGTTTCGGAGGAGTATGCAGACTAACATTGTGACACGAGAATTTTATATATAAGACGAGAATTTTATATATAAGATGTATATTATAAATTAGTATCTATACTAATATCATAAAGCTGAACAGTTTGTTTGTTTGAACGCGCTAATCTCAGGAATACTGGTCGTTTTTGAAAAATTCTGTCGGTGTTAGATAGCCCATTTGTCGCTGAAGGCTATAGGCTATATATCATCACGTTAAGACCAACAGGAGCGGAGCAATGCGGGTAAAACTGCATGGCACAACTAGTTTAAAATAACAAGACAGCAAACACATTATTTTTAAGATTTATAGTTTTAAATGCATGATATTCTAATTTGATAAGGCAGAGATATCACGGTACTTCCTTTAAAATATTTTCCAATTAACCAACAATCCACCTCATGCTTTTTCAATTTATTATACCTACCTATTCAAAAATTCACAATTTTCCATATTTTCCATGCACCTACCTGCTAACTAGTTCCTAATTTTCAAGGGTCAAAATTGAAGTCATGTGTATAAATAATTAAATAGGTACTATAAAAAAATTCCGTCAAATTTCTATTTATCCAATTTCTAATGTTTAAAGTTTCCGTCCATTTTCACTTCTACCCAGTCTCAGTACAACAATATTTACAATTACCACAATTACTGTCAAGGTGTAAGCTTCGCCGCTCCACTGACATTTTTGTCACTCAGCCAAATGAAAGTATGCAGAAAATTAACATCAATTGTCTAGACATCGCTATAAGATTCGTTATATTAGAAATACGTTTGAATTTAACTCCCGTTTAACATAATATATCATACAAATAGTAAATGTCACGTAAAATATTCTCGTTTCAAAATAAGAATTAAGAAAGCAATTACAGATTTTAATGATCTTTATGTGACGTCTTGATTAGTTGGCTTTTGAATTGGAACGTATAGAAATATGTAGGTAAAAAAATTGTGAATTGTAAACCTAGAAAAACAAACAAAAAAAAATGTGAGCGTGTACTAGTGTACACACGTAAGAAGTGAAACTTCTATAGGACCTTATTTTTCAAAAAATAATTTACTATATACAACTTTGCAGAAATACGTCAAATCACGAGTGATAGGGATAAGAAAAAGATGGCGCGTAACGGAAAAATGTCACGCGTAACGAAAAAATGTTACACTAAATTTTTTTCCAACCCCGATAAAGAAGTTTCACTTCAAAAATATACCTATATTAAAGGTAACATTCATAATTAGATAGCTAAATCGTCTCTACTACATAATATCTACTACTACTACTACCTTACTACTACAGGGATCGAATCTCGCTTATATATATGACGGCGCCACCGTCGAGGCTTTTGAAAAAATAACGAACGGCGAACTGATAAAAAGCAGCGCGCGCGCACGAC
>CAJQZN010037033.1:0-14562 GCA_907164685.1 Colias eurytheme | reverse complement strand
GCAATAGCTTTACCGCGGCAGTCCCCGAGTGCCACACGTCTTTTTTTGTTTTTTAATTTAGTGGGTGATGAAGTTCTGTTCTATTCTTAAAAAATTGTAAGTTCCTTCATTTTTTCTAACAAAACCACGCGCTAAGGCTAGTGTTTCATGATAAACAGTTTAAAACCTTGTATTCGTACTTAATTGACATGTTGGCGGAAAATTTTGATACCAGCGCCATTTGGCATGAAGCCAAAAATTTGGCGCGAATTGCGGCGAAATTATAAAGTGCTTTAGCGCTTTAAAATTTCTTTTCTTTTACATTGTATTTCGAAAGGGTCAGTGTGATTGCTTGAAGATATTTTATTTCAGCGATTTATTGTGGATTTTGGGAATATAATATCTGGAATTCATGAATTAACGTATAATAATTTTTACATTCAAGTAAACTTGCATGTTTTATATCTATTAATAATTGGGACAAACAAAAATATTGGCTCGCATAACTAAACAATCGTCTTTTTCGTATGTACGTATTTTTGAGTCATTGATGAACAATGGTCCAATGAAAGGACGGTTTGGTCACAGACAACTTACCTACGGTTACGTCGTAATAACTTTCTAAAAATACAGATACAAAATCTACAACGAAAACATTAACATAACGCGCCAAAATGTCAAAACTTGACATATTTAACTAAATAAATCCCAAAAAATTAACATAAAAACTCCGTTTTAAAATACTTTAAAGTTCCCAAAATCGAAATAAAAATTAAAATAACATTTTGTGTAAAAATTCCTTCGCCTTAGGTTGCCTGGAAGAAATGGGGGATAAGAATACGTGAAATGTTTTGCTTTTCGTTTTTCAACTGATTTCTCAATTTGACAGTTTTTGTTTGTTTGTTACCTCATAACGTTTAACTGGGTGAATCGATTTTGATTGTTATTTTAAATTGAAAACTAATTAATTAACCTTCGGTCTGATTATAATTTGAAGGCGGTTTAGTATTACTTATATTAAAAAATATTATAATAATTATGTTTGTATTAATGATATGCACATATTATGCTCTTTAAATAATCTCTTTTAATAAATAAAATAAATTGTTTATATTTAGAAGATATCGAAGCATTTACAATTGGTTTGTGGCAACCAATTTTGGAGCCAAAACTGGGCATCGGAAATGCAACGCTCGGACGACCTGCGTAGATAACATTTCGGTTATATCGTGCTTCGTTTGTGTTTACTGGCTTTAAAATTGTTTTAACTGATTTTAATAAATCTAATACATTAGCACGGGAAAGTAGTAGAAGTACGACATTCTCAACTCACCTCACAACTTGTTTTTAACACAATTACATAATTAATTAATATTATTAAAATCTGTGAGTTTGAAGTTACGACTTATAATGATTGTACGATAAGAATCAATACTCCAACTAGCTTAGAATTTATCAATCTCCAAACTTTGTGAATTACTAGCTCCTCATCCCATAAAATTTTTAACAGTTTCAGTTTAGATTCCTAAACCTCGTCTTTTCTTTGAGTTATAATACTACATTGTATACCTACTGTTGTGTTACTAACACGGTGGTCCATTTATTATATTATAATAGATGTAGACATTCAAATGAAGATTTGCCATTATCTCATGCCAGTCTACTAGCTCAACAAACGCGCCTACACACAGATACGGTTCGAAATATCAGACCAAAGCCCGCATGCAGTTCCGATATCGTTTCAGTACGCTGTACTAATTGGCACGGGGCGCAGCTGTCAAACCACACTGGGGACTTATGGACAAATGTTAGTATTATATGCTATATATATATATAATCAGTAATCACGTATAATGGTATCCGTTTGTGACGTTATCTTTTAGTAATATAGGCCAGCTTATTATCGCCTGATGATTAATGAAAATTTTAAAATGGCAACAATATATTGATTTAGCAATCTATTTTGTGAGAAGCTATCGAAGGATTATTTTTGTGTTGGCAATTGGCAATACAGATTAAAGATCTAACTCAAAATGTACTATTATCGAAAATTTATGCTAATATTATAGATTATAGATATCAAGAATTCAAGCAAGAGCTTTCCTTTGTACAACAAAAAAATGTGTTGTTAATTTTGTTTAAGAGAAAAATATGTTATCATTTAATAAGGCCTATGTATCCAGTAGGTATTGTACAGTTATAAAAATCTTAGCATATTCTGAGCTATTAAATAGAAATACATATTGAAACACCACTGAATATGCACCAATACATAAACTAAAGACAGACTACAACAATAATGTTATATTATTAATATAATATAACATTATTATTAATATAATATAACATTATTGTTAATAAATGTTGTGTCTTTTCATTTCACTTTTTTAATAGTGGTTTTTGGAACAGCGCCATCTCTTTGAAGTTCGTTGTATTAGTTACATTACCACCCCTGAGGTTTTCTTTAGTAAACGCGAGAACGTAGACAGAGACGCGAGAACGAGGGATGGTTGAAGTACTTTTTACTATAAAAATATTGTTATGCAGGTCATTAAAATATTATTAAAAAAATAAATGCCTAAAAATAATGTTGCTACTTATTTTAAAATAAAACGAACACATTATTATTATTAATTACTATACTAATTACCCCTTTGCGCATTTTTGTTACAGCGACATCTGTAGTTTGTATTCCAAATTAAATTTATTTGCAAGTATTAAAATCTAGATGGCTTTGCATGAAAAAACACTATTATTCCTCTCATCTTCTTTATTAATTTTCATCTATCTACAAAAATATTATAAAGAAGTTGGTATGTACCTCTATTTACGAGTGGATTATGTTTCAAAATCTATATATATACTAGCGGTCCGCCCCGGCTTCGCCCGTGGTACATATGAAAAATAGATGTTGGCCGATTCTCAGACTTACCCGATATGCACAGAAAATTTCATGAGAATCGGTCCACCCGTTTCGGAGGAGTATATGCAGACTAACATTGTGACACGAGAATTTTATATATAAGATAGAGAAAGATGAAATGTTTGTCTGTTTGTAGAAATGAATTCTAAAAGTGCTTCACCCTATTTGATTTTTACAAGCTTAGGGCTTCAATTTTATCATAAGTACATACTTAAAATTCAATATTTAGTACTAATCAGAAGGACTAAGTAAGTAGATAGATATTCTAATTCATAAAATGCACATATTATGTAGGTTTACGTTACCTGAAATTCCATTCTCTTGGGACATTTTGTACGATAACATTTTTACTAACTAGCGGTCCGCCCCGGCTTCGCCCGTGGTACATGTTTACGTTTTCTCTACATAAGAACCATCCTCGTACTTCAAGGAATATAATAAAAAAAGAATTATCGAAATCGGTTCTGCCGTTCTCGAGTTATGCGCTTACCAACACATTTTGCGATTCATTTTTATATATAAGAAGACTAGCGGTCCGCCCCGGCTTCGCCCGTGGTACATATTTACGTTTTTTCTACATAAAAACCATCCTCGTACTTCAAGGAATATAATAAAAAAAGAGTTATCGAAATCGGTTCAGCCGTTCTCGAGTTATGCGCTTACCAACACATTTTGCGATTCATTTTTATATATATAAGAAGATTATTTATAGAGTACCTATTACCTATTGAGAAGAAATGCAGTGTTGTGTAAAATTTGGAGCAATCCATAAGCTGAGTATTAATCTGTGGTATTAATTGATTTGTTACACTACTTTAGGTACATATGTATTATTTTCTTAATATCAATACATGTGTAAACTATATGAAATTTAAATATACACACTTCTTTTTTATGTAATACTAGCGGTCCGCCCCGGCTTCGCCCGTGGTACATATTTAGTATCCTATGACCTTTTCCAGGCTCTAAACTACCTCCCTGCCAATTTTCAGCTAAATCGGTTCAGCCGTTTTTGAGTTATAAGTGGAGTAACTAACACGACTTTCTTTTATATATATATATATATATAGATTTTGAAACATAATATGTCCACTCGTAAATAGAGGTACATACCAACATAAGTGGGATTCACCCAACCACTTCTATCAACACACATCCTCATACAATCTATTCCCATTCAATCCCATACATTTAAAAGGATATCAAAGTTTTCAAAGAGCCAATATTGATCTACCTTTAGTAGTACACGTGTAATTACTATTATAGGGAGTTTATTCAATTAAAGATATCTCTCGATGTTAATTGAAAACATTCCAAGTCTATCTGAATTTATTAAATTAATAATATAAATTTTTATATTAATAAGTACTTATTAAAGGTAGTATTATTAACTTCAAATTTCGCTTTTACTTAAAATATCGCATAGAGTCTAAGATTGCTCCCTAGAAAAGTACCATTGATATCTGTTCAGCCATTCAAAAGATTACCCGTGAACGAAAATAAAAATCTTGCATAGTTTATTTAAAATCACAGATAGACACTTCAATTTTATTCATAACTAGCTTTCTATCCGCGGCTTCGCCCGCTTTGTCTAAAATCCCGCAGCTTTGCTTCTTCTCATTTCTATTTATTAATAAGAAAAAAGCCTGTGTGCCAAGCACACGTGTCGTGAAACTTATTTAGCAAGATTCAAAGATACCAAAATCGTCGCCTTACTCGATGACGTGACGGTATTGCATTGACGCGACCTTGAAATTTACTTTTATTTTAAATACTAAATACGTGATATCATTAAATATTTTGAACTTTCAGCTTGATTTTTTATTCCCGTACGTCGTCGTATAAAAGAAAATTTCGTATTCCAGAACAGTGTTCTAAGAAATTTACTCGCAACTTCACATTAAGGTGACGGAAGTATTCTGTAGTCTGAAAAATTCACGCTCATAAGTGCTTATAAGCATTCGGATCGCTTGAAAATATATTGTTATATAGAAAGGCTGCTGGAATCATGTAAGATGGATGTTTTTACACGATTCTAGATAAAAGGTAATGTATTAGCATTGAGATAATATTACTACGTATGGAGGAGACACCACGAACAAAATCTGTGCGCCATTTTTTTGCTCTAACTAAGTTTTAAAAATTATTATTTAGTTAGGTACTTAACGATGAAAGTTATTCCTTTGCACTTTTCCGTATTATTTGTATTATTTGTGCAATATCGTAACACACACGAAGGCATGTTTGATGCGTTTCACTTTAAAACCATTAAAAAATACCGCTCAACATACGTCACATGACGTATGTTGAGTGGAACATAAGTGATGTAGGCGGTGTCGTCTCCTATTAATATTATCTCAATGTGTATTAGAGCTTATCTGGTGCGCTATATTTGTTTTTGCTGAAAACACTTAATTATAAATTTTAAAATATCACACTTGTTTTTTAAACCTATACAAAATATAGGTATAGGTAGTTACTTATAATAATTGTATTTTTGTCTGCAAGATAAGTGGCAATACAGTGTACCTATCGTTTTAAAAATCAGTTAAAATATGTGAATACACAAAGTTTGAAACACTTAAATTGAGGCTACACATTAGGATAGATACACCAGTTTGTGTACATTTACTATTTTCCAAATAAATACAGTCACATCTACCTGTACACCTTTTTTGTCTGCTTTACCAATTATTTTCTAGACTTTACAGACAATAATTAATACTACAACTACTATCTTCTTATTTCTCAGCATCACATATAACTTTAAAAAATTTACCAGTCGCTATATAAGGTACTAGGATTGTATGAAAATCAAGGTTTTATTTTATCGCATTATATCCCATTTACACACCGCTTTATGCCGCTTTTAGCGCCGTATACAAATTTTCAGATTCAACGAACCGCGTGATATGATATTTTGCGAAATGACAAATTCAATGTTATGAAAATAATATGGTTGCTCTGTTTTTATCAGAAAACAATGAATATTGTGGACATTAATATTGTTTAGGATAGGACTCTATTATGATCATGTTTTTGATTAGATATTTTTTATCAGAGGAATATGTAAGGTTAGCACGATCTACATTTACATACATTGTTATCGCAACGAAAGTACTATGATATTTATAAAGACTAGCTAGACTCTAGAGCCCACGGCTTTTCTCGCTTGCTATAAGGATAAAAGTAACAGGCTGGTCCAGAATGTAATCTTTATTTTTACCAAATTTCTTATGATATTATTTCAGTGAAAGATTAATAAATACTCATCCATACACCCTCATAAATCTATCACGCTTATACCTAACTAGGATAGGTTAGGACACGATTTTAAGTGTATTATTATGGCCATAGATCCAACACGCAAAGTAAGGCCCTTTAGATAATTTGAAGCCCTCTAAATAATTTTAATTCGCATAACATAGCACCATCTGCACTATCCTGCAACTAATATTATTATGAACGTGAAAATTTGTGAGAGTGTATGTATGTTGTTACTTTTACATGAAAAAATTTCGTAAACTTCATCAGAATAACAAAGACGCGGGTTTACCTTTTTTTAAAAACATTACAAAAAAAAATAATATGACCTGGGTATACCAATATTGACTCTGTTAAAACTGAACACATAACAAACTATAATATTATGACAAAATGAAATATTAAGGAACAAAATTAACAAGTTTTGAGCGTAAATCTCTAGCGAAATATGTAAATTTCGACATCGCCGACTTAACCGTGGCTGGCGTGTACGTGAAAATGTTTTCAAACTCAAACTCAAACTCAAACTCAAACATTCATTTATTCAATTAGACTACTATTTAGTAGCACTTTCGAATCGTCATTACATAAGTATTTTTAACATTTACCACCGATTCGGAAAGCAGTATCTATGGAGAAGAATCGGCAAGAAACTCCATAGTTGCTCTTTTAAATCATGTCAATATTACATAATATGTAACTTATATCTAACTACATAATAATATATCATAATATGCCAAAGAACTGTCCTGTGGTTTTTACGCGACAACCCTCCATGGGTCTTTATCGTCCATATATTCCTGAATACTGTAGTACGCTCTCTGAACTAGTACATTTTTTATATAAGTTTTAAATTTAGAACTACTAAACTCTTTAATATTGTGAGGAATTTTATTATATAAGCGTATACCTTGACCCATAAATGAATTTTTAACTTTAGCTAATCGGAAAAATGGCATTTCAATTCTATTCCTGTTCCTTGTGCCATAATCGTGTCTATCTCCTACTCTTGTGTGTATGTCGGAGCTTTTGTGTACATGCAAAATATTATTAAATATATACTGTGATGGTACAGTAAGGATACCAGTATTCTTAAAATGATCTCTTAGTGAGTCCCGAGCACGTAAATTATATATAGAGCGAATGGCTCTTTTCTGTAATATAAATATAGATTCTATATCTGCAGCCTTGCCCCACAGTAGAATTCCATAGGACATAATGCTATGAAAGTAGCTGAAATAAACCAATCTAGCTGTATCTTCATCGGTGAGATGCCTTATTTTTCGGACTGCATATGCAGCTGAACTGAGCTTACCTGCAGCGGTGTTGACATGGGCTCCCCACTGTAGTTTCTCGTCCAATGTTAACCCTAGAAATACAGTAGACTCAGTAGGATGCAATACCTCCCCGTTCAAGGTAATATCTCTGTTCAACTTTTTTACATTAGGAAGTAAAAATTCAACACAAGTGGTTTTTTTGGCATTTAATAATAAATTATTAGCAGTAAACCATTTAGATATGTGTAAAAGAGCACTGTTCACTTCGTCAACATTTGGGTTATGCCTATCCACATTAAAAATTAATGAGGTATCATCTGCAAACAGAACTATTTCACACCTATCCTGCAAATAAAAGGGAAGATCATTGATATATACCAAGAACAAGAAGGGACCTAAAATTGACCCCTGTGGAACACCAATGTTAATTGACGCACCGCTAGAACGTTCTCCATTAACAACTACAGTCTGTATCCTATCATGCAGGTATGACGCTATGAGGTTCTGGGCTTTTCCTTTAATTCCATAGTGATTAAGTTTACGTAACAAAGTACAATGTTCAACGCAGTCAAATGCCTTGGAGAGGTCACAAAAAATCCCCAGAGCATTTTTTGAGTTTTCCCATGCTTTATATATATGTGTTAGAAGTGCAACTCCAGCATCTGTGGTTGAGCGCCCCTTTGTGAAACCAAACTGTTTGGTGTGCAGTAAATTATTAGATGCAAAATGACTACTCAATTGGTTTAAAATTAACTTCTCGAATACCTTACTTAATGTTGGTAAAATAGAGATAGGTCTATAATTGTTACAGTCTTCTTGATCGCCCTTCTTAAATAGAGGTATAACTTTACTAAGCTTTAGTAAATTAGGAAATGTACCATAGTCACAACACTTATTAAATATGAAAGCTAAATTTTTCGCAATATTTTCTATTATATTATTAACTAGATTTACGGACATTCCCCAAAGATCACAAGTATTTTTTAGATTAAGCGTCTTAAAGGCAGTAACAATATCACTAGCAGTTACGTGTCGTAATTCAAATAATGTACTACACCCCGCAACATGGTCCCTCAAAAAGGTTTCTGCAAGTGCTGAAGACGAATTTAAACTATTAGTAATAGTAGCAGGGACACTACTGAAGAATTCTTCAAAAGCAAGAGCAACATCAGCACTTTTGTCAATAACCCTGTCATTATTTACAAGTTTTATGGTATTACTTGATTTGCTTTTACCCATTTCACCATTAATAATTGACCAAACTGTTTTAACTTTATTATCAGAGTCGCGTATTTTTTCTTTGATATATAATCGCTTTGCAGTAAAACAAACTTTTTTAAAAATTTTTGAGTAATTTCTAACATAACTAAGAAAAGATGGGTCTTTATTATATTGCTTCATACCATATAATTCATAAAGAATGTTCCTGCACCTATGTATACTAGCTGTCGCCCATTTACTAAATGGTAAATCCTTGGTAATATTTAAAGATTTAACTTTAAATATTTTTTCAAATTCATTATGTACTAAATTAAAAAGATTATTAAACATTTCACAAGGACTATAAGGAAAGGATTGATCATTTAGTACGGGCAGGTTTTTATTAATATTATTCCTAAACTTATTAATGCCTTTTTTAGTTATAGGCCTAACATTAATCCTTTTAAATGTAGGTATGCAATCCCATTCAAAAACTACTTTCTGGCCACAGTGATCCGAAGTCAATGTATTGAGAATATTTTTCTCTAAACAGATGCAGTCACAGTATATATTATCAATACAGGTTGCAGAAGTAGTTGTTATTCGTGTGGGTTCGTTAAAAAGTTTATATAGATTAAATGACTGAAATAAATTAAAAATTCGTGTAGCCGTTAGTGTTTGTAAGAGTAAATCAATATTAAAATCACCACATACTATAACTTTTTTTTTACTCCTGCCTAGACGCTTTAATATTTCTTCCATGACTGTCTCAAACATATTATAGTCACTGGAAGGGGGTCTATAAACGCAAACAATAATATAACGCTCCAGCTCCACACAGGACAGTTCAATGGTCCGTTCTACAGAAAGACTAACAATGTCAGTTCGTTCTTTACATTTTACACTATCATGTACAAAAATAACAGAACCTCCGTGAATAGCCTGTGTCCTAAAGTATATACTTTTTAATTTGTAATTTTCAATATTTACTAACGACTGACATTGTTTAAGCCAATGTTCTGTTACACAAAATATTTTAATATTGTTATCATTCAGAAACAATTCTATTTCTAACAATTTGCTAGCCAAGCCTTGAATATTTTGATGCACAATGGAAAAAGACTGCTTAGCTGTTGTCTTATATACTAGTTTAAATCTAGCTTAGGGCTAGATTGTCTGTCTACACTTAATCTAGGTTGATGTATAAAATTACTACTACATAAAATTATAGTAGATTGATGGTCTGATACCGAACATGTACCAGACTGGTTAATATTATATGCTATTAACATAGCAAGTTTTAATGAATAATTTATGATACGCTCCTGTACTATAATGTACTGTTGCTTTTCACGCGTCGGAAGCTCGATTTATGGGCAACATATTGATATTTTATTGGATTGAAATAATATACAGAAGAACAGAAGGTTCCAACTTCTATTTTGAAGCAGATTAAAGATTATTATTGTCCTACTAATCTATACTAATATGATAAAGCTGAAGAGTTTGTTTGTTTGTTTGAACGCGCTAATCTCAGGAACCACTAGTCCGATTTGAAAAATTCTTTCGGTTTTAGATAGCCCATTTATCGAGGAAAGCTATAGGCTATATATCATCACGCTAAGACCAACAGGAGCGGAGCAATGCGGGTGAAACCGCGGGGTACGGCTAGTATAGTACATGAGAAAATTGTGAGGATGGATGTATGTGTATGTGTATATGTATGTTTGTTACTCTTTTACGCAAATACTATTCAACCGATTACAATGAAATTTAAGCACACATATAGAGGGTAACTTGGATTAATACATAGGATAATAAAAAATCCCATGGGAATTTATTATTATATTAATTTATAATTTATTGCGGGTTTTTCCTTGAAAACGCGGGCGAAGCCGCGGGCGGAAAGCTAGTGTTACTATATTCATCTATTTAGAAAGATAATACAACAGTCAACGATAGAAAAAAATCTCAAAACATAACAAAAACTAAAAAATACACCTAAACTAACCAAAACTCAGAATAACATGAAAAATATGAACAGGTTTATATATGCAGTATGCACTCTCTGGCCTTTGAATAATCTAGTTGGTTTTGTTTTGTCAAAATTTTTACCATCACAGAAAATATGTTTTAAATAAACATGGGTAGGCTTTTTATTTACATTTCAACAATGAAAATAATATCAGTATTAAAAATAAGTGTAGTGTATGTTATTGTAAAGGGGGAAATTGAAATATCTCTAAATCAGATAATTATTTACTAAACTTTATTTAAATCGCAATCTGGTTATTTTTTACTCCTATTAAAGTGCAGAGGAAATTCAAAGTTTCTATTTCAACATAATATTTAACAGAATTTTAATAGAAGAACGTTATCATAACTATTATATAGTAACACTAGCTTCCGCCCACGACTTTGTACGTGCATCCCCGTTTTTCCCCGTTCCCGCAAGAATTTCCCGGAAAAACCTTTCTTAGCGGATGCCTACGTCCTAACATCTACCTGCATGCCAGATTTCAGTCCGATACGTCCAGTTGTTGGGCTGTGCGTTGATAGATCACTATATCAGTCACCTTTGAGTTTTATATAAAAAGAATATTTTTTTTGCTATTCTAAATTATTGTATTCAACAATATTTTCTTTGTAACTTTTTAGAATTCCATAAAATTCATCGAGATTGTTCCAACACTTCAAATTCATTAATTTGTCAGTAAATATGGTATCCAATGATGTTACAATTCAGTTTCTCAGCATGTTCAGCCCTCATCAACAGCATGCAAATTTATTACATCTATACACAAAAAAATGTGTGTGTGTGTAGTAGTGTACACACGTAAGAAGTGAAACTTTATGACCTTATTTTTCAAAAAATAATTTACTATATGCAACTTTACAGAAATACGTCGAATCACGCGTGGTAGGGATAAGAAAAAGATGGCGCGTAACGGAAAAATGTCACGCGTAACGAAAAAATGTTACACTAAATTTTTTTCCAACCCCGATATAATCACTTCAAAAATGATTTCACTTAATTTTAATTTTCTTGAAAATAGACGAAAGTAATAGTTACTTTGTTCCTCTTTTCTATTCAACGTCTAATAGCTAATAGCATCTACAAAGTCCCTGATTGTTTTGTTTTTCTACAAAAAAAAATATTCTTAAATTCACAGGTGCATCATGTTCCTGCAACGAAACCTGGTGTAACTATATGATGAGTATGCGTGATGCTGCTAAACGAAGAAGAATATCGAGACAGAAAAGTCTTGGTAGACGACCTAAGTGTTTGAAAATTCGACGTAAACTACCGGTAAGAGATCTGTGAATGAGATTATAGGATTATGTTGATCAGGAATTAGTAGGGAATGACCTTTACCTTTAAGAGAATCCATTTTGGGAATACGTGGGTAACTTATTTCTAGGACTAAACAAATCACACAGTTTATTACTTATTTGAAATTATATCTGAAGACTATGCTTAACAATGTATTTTTTTGGTAAACCAATCTAGCCCTTATTAATAGTCAAACAGATGACTATGCTTTAGGATCTACAATATTAGGTAGTGAAGTGTGCACTACGGTGTTACTAAACTTTTAACTTTTTCCACAACATCTGTTCAAGCCAATTTATTGAGATTTTTCGTTTATCATACCATTTTTTCATCCAATAGCTAGAATATTAAATAATTTCTTTAATCTATTAAAAATATCCCAATTATTTCCAGGAATGCAAATGCCAACCAAAACGCGAAAAACCGAGCTGCCCTGAACTTAACAATGACAACTATGAATGCAATACCAAGCCTTGTGGAAAACACGTGACCTTCAAGACTTGTCCTGATAAAGATAGAACTGAGTGTGTTTGTTCATCTGTCAGTTCTTACAGACACCGTTCTATCCAATGTCCAGATAATTGCTTGTCAGATGTCCGTTTGGAGCCAGCTTGTAACTGTTTCGTTAGAAACAACGTTTGTAGATTTACTGTTGATGCCTATTTTAATTAAAGTATTTGGTGAAATGTGAGTTTTATTTAATCCATTCTTCTGTTCTTGATAAGTTTTTTTGCATTTAATATTATAATGTACTGTACCATGTTGATACTTACTCTATCACACAAAATATAGCAAATGTTGAAAATTGTGCCTTTAAAGTATAATATTGATTCAAATTTGATTGTTTTCCATCTAATTATTTTTTCAGAAAGTGTTCTACTAGCAGATACTATTGACTTCTCTAATATCATACCTTTGTCTCACAATTTACACTTTAGGCTAGTTATAATCCTTCATGTATATAATTTTCTTTCCTTTTCAATCACATAAGAACCTACATACTCCAAAAGAAAGCTTGTCAAAAGCAGTCAAAATGAGAAATGTTACTCCACAAACCTAGAGCTTGTTTTTATTCCTAATTATAAGTATAAATAATTACTATAGCACAACAAATCACCCTTGCCCATTATGAGGGCCAACTAAACAAAACAGGACGGAACTTTTGGTTAACGACGCCATTTTAGTAATCACCATCAACCCGCTATTATGTACCGTAATTAAGTATAATTTCAGTAACTTTCCTTTCGCTACAGACTGCACACATCTCTGATCGTGTGTATGGAATTATTATTTTGTAATGCCAGTTTATTAGATGAACATAATTTGGTCGAGTAGCCTCATGAAGCATTTTCAGGGAGAAACAGCTTTGAACGTGAAGCAAGAAAATTACGTCATTCACGTTTTCCTTGGCCAAGCTATGTTCACACTGAGCTGCTTCGTGTAGCAATTGCTTCGGGACGCTGCTCGCTCTGTGAGGACTCACCTATAGCACTTTCATTAAGTTTGATAGGATCAATTGTTAAGGAGGAGATATAGGAATATAGATACAATTTAATATCAGGCTTAAAACATGATTTATGAAGAGTAGAGATGTAATGAATAGAGCTAATAAAATCACTGCAAATCAGCACAAAAATCTATACTTTAAATAATACGTCCTTAACCTAATTACAACTCATAGATAATACATCCAAGAACAACAATCCAGAAACTTCCTACCTAACAAAACTGTCTAAATGTTTTTCTAAAAAATGCCTTTAAAATCACGCTTACATCAGGGTCTTAAAATTCAATGGAAACCAATATAATAGACGTCCAATCGACACCCCGTATGCTAATTCCTCCCTTTTATATTGAACCCAAGCCCCCAGTGAGCTGGTGAAATAACGGAATTTCCAATGATTTCCCTGTTGCATAACGCTCCTTGTAAAAAGTCAACTTTAAATAATTGTGGGATATTATTTTAATGAATTGTAACGTTTGGAAGTCTTCAGATAAAAATTTAAGGTAATGGGAAAAATGTATGAAACAGGTTGCGTTTAATCCTACTAATATAATCGTATGGATGCATTGTTTGAATGACTGGATGAATGAAAAGGGTGAATGTTTATTTCGGTTTCACACAAAAAGGGCTAATCTAATTTGGATGAAGTTTCGAATGCAGATTGATTAGTGAATAGGATTAATCAGTAATTGGTTAATAGTAAATAGGCCTTTATCTAGCCTCATGGGAGTAAATCCGCGGGCTACAACTAGTAGATCATAACATTAAAGCAACCATAAAGTTTTTATTATGCCCATTACCGTGTTAAACTTTTAATCCTATCTTAATGTCATAAACACGAGCTTTTCCCGCCAACCTACCCTGGACAAATAGTAAATAATATGTACATATATACAGGGTGTACCAAAAAGTAGTGATGAACGGAAGCTGAGAGGTAGAGGACCTAGAGGGCTATCCGAATCACCCCCATGTATGTTATGCGATTTTTCGTATTTTCGGAGTTATGACGTTTTTTTCAATTTTTCACCTATCGCCGAGTACGATGATATTTTCACTCATGCTGACGTCAATGATTGCGGAA
>CAJQZN010037031.1:0-22971 GCA_907164685.1 Colias eurytheme | reverse complement strand
TAAGGTTGGGTCGCCTAAGATCGGACGCATATGCCGAAAATTTTATACGTACTGTATTTTTTATTTTATTTCTCATGATTCGATGTCGTTTTTCTGTTGCGGTCAACTGTAAATTGATGACAAGAAAATGTTGTTTAACCCCTAATTTTTTGGTTTGCGTAGATGCTATCTATCTAAGCAAATTTAGAGCCTAAAAAGCAGACTTTTTTCGACTTACCATAGTGAAGAAAATAACAGTTCGGCCGAAGATCGGACTATGTAGTATCTTCACTTCTATGCGTTTAATAATAATCTTAACATTAGGAAAACATCCGGACTTACGTCCATACATTGAGCATCAATGATTGAGTCAGGAAATTCCTCAAAAAATTTGACAAAGAAGTTTTTTTTTTATTGCGTTTTTTTTAGTCCGGTCTTCCCTCCTCATCCTAATTAAGTTTCTCAAACTTTTATCCTCCGTGTTCTAGGACTAAATAATGAAAATGTACTTAAGGTCTGATAGTCATAGCGTCATTGGATAGTTAAATATATTAAAAGTTAATAATTATTGCGCATTATTGCATAAGGCGCAGTCAAGAGCTAAACTTCGGTCCGATCTTCGGCATTGGGAGGGAAGATCGGATCTTGGGTTGTGAACGTCCTAGGCGTAATCAAAGTATACAGATGGAAAGAGGATTCGCTAATTCTGCCCCAAAATAATTAATTACATTATTTCAATGAAAGTACTCTCCACAATGAGCCATCAAAATTTTGTAGGTAAGATCGGATCGACGATTTTCGCCACAAAATACACCTTTTCTGCTGAATCACCTGTGTACACGTCCCGTCTGGTCGCTGGCCGGCCGCAGAGTGAAGAGAGGGGCAGAACAAAATGGCGGATCTAGTAGTGTTGGTAGCAGTAGAGAATATTGCCTAGTTTGCGAGTTATTCCATGCATCCGATCTTATGTCACATCCGATCTTAGGCGACCCAACCTTACCGGGAAAAAGTTAAAACCCCGTAAAAAGAAACGTAGATATTATTATTATATAAAATATATAATTTATAAATTAAAGATTTAAGAATTATTATTAAACACAAATTAAATAATCCATACTAATATTATAAATGCGAAAGTAACTCTGTCTGTCTGTCTGTTACTCAATCACGCCTAAACTACTGAACCAATTTTCATGAAATTTGGTATGAAGATATTTTGATACCCGAGAAAGGACATAGGCTACTTTTTATTCCGGGAAAATGACGCAATCCCGGAAATCCCACGGGAACGGGAACTATGCGGGTTTTTCTTTGACTGCGCGGGCGAAGCCGCGGGCGGAAACCTAGTTATTTATAAAAAATATAATAAGGTTTCGGTGCATGTTTGGTGGATTCCATTTTACCGACAAAACAGACAGATAGCTGTCAATAATAATAATTGACAGTTGATGTTTTAGAGGCTAGTTTCAAATTAAAAAAAGTAGCCTGCGTCACCAGCTGGTACCACCGCAGAACTTTCTATAAGTACCTAGTACCCACTCTATTATTTTTAAAATTAAATAAATTCTTTGGTGACATTTTTTTTCTTGTTGGTCGTGTTGCCGCGTTGTGTTTGTTCTGCTGAGACGGGTTGAGGGTAATTTTCTGCGCGCTTATCTAATCAGGTATTTCCAATCCAATAATAATAATATTATGACGCAATACATAATTTATTTTCAGTTCATTGGCATGTATAATCAATAATCATTAAGATTGTTCTATCCACATTCGAAATTTAAAAAATTCACGTCATCGTGTACCTATTCCTTCATCCAAGGGATATTGTAAAAGAATCTATAGACTAAATAAAGATTAAAATCTGTGTTATAACGTAGTTCATTTCGTTAAGTCAAATTTCATTTAAAAGCTGGACCAAAATAAGCGCGCATAAGATTGATTTAGTAACGGGCTATTTTCACTCATTTTCATTGCATATCATTCGCTATTTCTTTCGAATTACCGTCAACTGTAGGATACCTACAACAATCCCAATCTCACATAATGTTGAATGGTTATAATGTGTTTTGTTAAGTAAACTGGAGGAAAATGCCATGCATCTGTTATAGCTGTCATAACTCCCTGCGCCGAAAAATATATTTTAATATTACAAACGGAGGGAAAATATGAAAAACGAATGCTCATTGCCGCGTAAGGTTTGTTTTCAAAGTTTTGTACAAACTTTGTTCTATTTATAGACAACTAAGAACGGTATTTATTATATAAGTACAAGTATAGGTATGTTATCGATTTTATTAAATAGTGATTAGCATGTTTACAACTACAAATTCTTAAAATAAATATTTATTTTTTTATACGTAGTGACACGCAGGTACGTTGTTTGAATGCGCAGTTGAAAAATTCATTTTCATTTCATACATTTCGTTTTAAAAGATTCAATTATTTTTATTTATTGTTTTTTTGCAAAAACGAAACCTGAATTAGTTAGTTCGCTTTTTGAGTAACTTTTTAAAGTGTCGATTCACTGCTATTGAAGGTCTTGTATGAGTAAAATCAGGGATGTAACGGAGGTAGTTTTATCGGAACCGAAATCGGAATCGGAGTTTTCAAATTTGGTTTATCGGAATCGGAATCGAAATCGGAATCGAAATCGAAATCGGAGGCAGGGTCAGTTTGTTTAAGGACAAATAAAACATGATTTATAGTCAATTCTTTTCATTTTTATTTTTTATTATAAAATAAAAAACAACTGAAAAAAAATTGGCATTAAATTCTAAATGAACAAAAGATAAAATTAATGAATCTGTAAATTTCCTTAGATTTAGCATGAGAATTGCACCATTTTGTATTCTTCAGCAAAGTTTCTTTTAAAGTCATTTGTTTTTTAGCATCCTGAAGGGGCGTCGAAGTCGAAGGCTGTACAGTATCTTTTTTTTCAGTTTCTGACTTAATGAATTCTTCATATTCAGTGGCATGGACAGACTTCAAATGACTTTTTAAGGACGTTGTCGTACCTCCCTTTCTTGAATACGTCTTCATACACAGTTTACACTTTGCCGAATCTGAAATCTGAATTAACTTCATTGAAGTAGTTCCAAATACAACTGGACTTAGGTTTCATTATCCCACACAAAAACAGATCACTTTCATTGATAATAAGCCGTAAAAATCAAAACAATTATCTATAACCTATAAACGTGTCTTGGGCGTAACAAATAATAACAACTAACAAGTGAAAAAATAATTGATGATAGAGTGCACGTAGTGGGGGTCGGGGGATTCCCCGCGCCACATGTATGAACCTGTTCGGCACAGGCCGTCGCGCGCCGCCCGCTTTGTTTCATTCGACCTCCGATTAACATCCGATACAAAAGTATCGGAACCGAAGTCGGAACCGAAAGTGTAATAATAATCGGAAGTTCCGACTTAACGGAACCGGAATCGAAGCTCCGTTACATCTCTGAGTAAAATATCGTTTAACCTTATTCCATTCGGAACGTTTTCGTTTTATTTTTACTACTGCCGAATGAATGGTAAAGTCATCAAAATACAGTAAAACATTTACGACGTCATTATTCTCATAATTCACAATTTTCATGGATTCATAAAATCTAATGGCAATTACTTAAGTGTATAACAAATTATGTTACACCATTAAATTGTAAAAATTCGTGTTTATTTCAAGGTCGGATTTTATTTATGTAAACTGTTAGGTAAAAATCCTTATTACCCTCTAAGTTTATTATATTATGCGTTCTAGAAATGATTGTGAATACAATATATAAAAATACTATACGTGTTATATATAAGGAAGAGTATCGAGTAAAAAAAGCAACATACATTTAACTACAAACAAAATTGTAGATAGTAAAAAAAAGTTGTATTTATATGTATTATATCGATAAAGCTCTGACATTCCAAAAACCAATAAAATAGTGGATGCATACGTTTGAATGGGACCTATCAATAACAACACCGCCGATAAAATAGTATTATGACCCAAATGTGGATCCAATAGAGAGCCGTATCTGAAATATTAACCCTTGTGTTTTGAACGTTTTTCCTTGTAAACAAATTTATATTTTTTACTTAAATTCTATGGTTATAGAAGCTACGATATTAATTTTAATAAGATACGATATTAATCTTTATAAACTCTTGTACTTTATCGTAAAATGTTTCTACAATCGAAGTCGAATCATAAACAGCGAATATTTTAAAAAATAGCCAAATCCAATAAATTATATGAACAAAATACTTTGGTACTAGTCATTGGATATGTAAAATTGAAGATATAATCAAAGTGTACGGTGTAATTCGACCCAAACTTAATAAGGTTTCTAGTTTAATTATACGATACGATCCACCAGCAGGGCCCTATTATCGCCAATTCCATGTAAGCCAGAACTATGAGATATCCAACATTGTTAGATCTTTGGCAAACTGCCAGCTACTATCGAAGGCAGGCCTTTTTCAAATATTAAATGCGCCCTCAATTTCAAATTGCTTATGAGGTTGTACTGATGACATGTCGTTGACATGAACTTTTTAGACCGTATTTTGAAATGACGAAAAACGAAAATTGTGCCCGCATTAAAACGTAGCATTTTTATTCGCCGAATAAAAAGAGTAAGAAAAGTAAAAAAATATTTCAAAAGAATATTTTCAAATATGTGGATTCCTGGAAATGATTTTTATAGAGGATACTTTCATTATTTTCTACTCGGTTTGTATATAAAAAGACGCACAAAACACCTAAGGATTGATTGCGTGGATTACTGTAAGTATTTGTAAGAAAATCAATAGACACAGTTTCGCTTGATATTTTTCTGAATGGTAATAATTTTTCTTATTGCTTTAAGCTTTGCCCTTTTGCGTGCGTTGAGATCTGTAATTTGTGAATTTATTGTGTGTCATTGATTTAATAGTTAAATCTATACTTATGTTGAATAGTACACATTCATAAACTCAAACGATAAAAAATCCTTCTGCTACGCATTTTTTATACAATGTAATTCTATTTTTATACTTTCACGTACATTAGTGAAGTACAATTTATTTAATACAAGCAACAGGGACGATCCCTAGGCAGCCAGAAATATCAACTATTTGGGTTAATTTTTAGCCTAAATGTTCAGAGCTCTAATGGACGCTAGAGATGTTATTTTATCAAGAACTTGCTGTAAGGTTGGTTGGTATTTACAATTTTCTCGCGTTAACTTTTAATGGTTTAACATCAAGTTGGAAGGAACTTTACAACTTCGAGGGTCACGTTAAATTAATTTAACTATTGTAAGGCTTCAGTAATAGAATTGTACACGGATAAAGTTTTTCAAGTTAAGAATAATTGCAGAGCAGAATAACTTTTTGAACTACGAATAAATAGAAAATAATTAAAACACAATACACTGGTTATATTTAGCCAGCAGATTAACTTTTTAATTATGAATCTATTTTACAGTATTTTTTTAAACTCAAACATTCATTTATTCAATTAGACTACTATTTAGTAGCACTTTCGAATCGTCATTACATAAGTATTTTTAACATTTACCACCGATTCGGAAAGCAGTATCTATGGAGAAGAATCGGCAAGAAACTCCATAGTTTATGAAAATAATATTGTTACGTTTCGTAGTTTAAAAGTAACATTGTATAATGTAAAATGCAGCTTACGCAACTTCATAAATCCCTTTAAAATATTTTTGTAACCAAATAAACGAAACTAAATTAAAGATTTGTAGTTGTGTGGCTTGTGGATAAAATGAGGAGTTTGTACGGTTTCATAAGTGGTGTATTTGATAAATCGTTACAAATGGATTTATTGTATGTAATCTGACAAATGTCTGTTGATACAAGCCCAGAAAGTGAACACAATTTTCTTCTGGTTGTTTTTTTTTTACTATAACTACATTATCTGCAAATCAATTGTTTTGAATTAGAAATACATAACATCACAATCATATTGTTTGCGCAGCCTAGAGCTGAAGGTATGAAATTCGCATAAAAATCATTACTTTGAACGCTGTCAGTTCCTCGCTATCAACATGGTATATTTATTACGTAAATTCTATACTGATACAAGCATGTTATATGTGAACCACTCAATTTGCTCTCATAATCCAACATTGTCGCTAATTCATCGTTCCATACATTGTCATAAAGTGGCTATCAGCCCATAACTGGATTAAACTGGCCATATCCAGTTGATGTCTATGTCAAAGCAGTATGGTCACTTAGTGAAATGTACTCTGATGAGATGATTAATGGGCGAATAATTGAAATCTGTTAATAATTAAATGGGTTTCAATTACTTAGTTGGTGTATGATAAATTATGTAACACATGTAATATATTATTAATTATACCATAAACGTCCGAGGTCATATTATTATTTTATGTTAATTTTCGTTTTAGTTCGGAAATTACATCGTCCATCCTTATAATTGTTTGAAATTCAGTCTCCAGTATTTCTAGGGGAATTGCAAATATATGCTTTATATATTTTTGCAAATTCTTATATCGAAGGCTAGGCTATCGCTCAATGCCTGCCTCTTTATTCAGTTCATCGACCATTGTAAAGAAAGGCGATATTTCAGATTTGACCTAGAATTTTCCATTTTAAAGTTTATAGGAATTACTGCAATTGTTTTTGGTTTTTGCTATTATGAATATTCTATGATAACTCATAACTTACGATTCGAATGTTACCACAAGATTTAAATTAATCTATAAACTTAATATTTGTAAGGAACTGATATGTTTTGAAATCAGAGAAACACTGATGTTACATACAAGTTACTTATTGTTTGAGTATCAGTTATCTAGTTCCTATACAAAACTTTGATAAGTTCAAAGCAAATTGAATGGAATTTGACTAAGCAATTGAATTTATACTCTATTCTGTATATAACCGTTTTATGACGCCTTCACGTATAACTATAGTTCTTAAGTAAAAACGTCACAAGGGTCACATTCATCACTTAGATACCTTCACATTCTTATTTACCTTTTTATTTATTTTCCATATGTACGTAAATACATTCCAGAAGAAGCCCAAGAGTTTATCAAGAGCACAAATTCGTCACACGTCGGTACTGAGAGCACTCAGCATAGTGTATGGCCCTTGTTGGACCTTGTGTCTTATACACCAACCTTGACTCGACCTTGCCGTGTAAAAATACTAAAATATTCACTTAGATTTTCTTTATCTTAATGTTATTTTTTGTGATCTCCAATAATGAATGGTTGGATAGTTTTGAGACAAACTTTGTTATCGTTAAGTTTTCCTGTGAAAATTGTCTATTTAACGCCATTTAATGGATTAATCCTTAAGGCTTATACATGCGCTAATAACCTTGACCATACTAAACGGATCTCAAATCTCTCCCGCTGCACCTTCTTTTTTCCTCGCATTTTGTATTTAAAAAGATACTAATCAGTGAAAAAAAAAATCCTCGTCAGGGAATGTTGTGTAACTGATAATTTATTAAACATAAAATTTTCAGAGCTCTAAGTCAGCAGGTTACGAAGTTTATAGAGTATTTGCGGAAAAATCGATGACCACGGCACATTTTTTTTCTATAAATCTATTAACTTTGGAAAAAAATCCTCGCGAGCAATTAAAGATCAAAGACCATCCTATCTTATATATTTTTTTCGGTATTGTGCTTTATGTTGTACCAGACTTTATAGAGGTTGAACATAGTCGAAATTGCCGGGTAGCGCCTTAAGGATTTCTCTCTGTAAGTCCGCCTATCAGTTGAAAATGATTAAACTTTTCCATCTAAGTATTTATAATTATTAACCCATTGACCACCGAGCGGCCCGATCGGGCCGAGACACAATAGATTTTCTATTGTGTCTGTGATCCGAGGACTGACGGAATAATATTTCAATGTTGTATTAATACAACATTGAAATATTAGATCGATTTAGATTAGACTGGTCCTGATTATTTCAAATCAAACATTTTTCCTATAAACAGATTACAATACTTACCTACATAATATAGACCGTGCTTTTTTCAGTCTGAACTCTTGACTTCTCTCGATATAAGAAAAATTAGAAACAGCAGCTGATGGTTAAATTAATTTTGTTGAGCATTTAAAAACACCAAATAAATGGATGATTTTATTTAATTTTGCTTCATTTTGGTGAGTTTTCGTAAACTTTACAACCGGCAGATACCCTTCAGTATTCAAGTGTCTTGAGCGTTTGATAGATGGAGGCATTCACAAACATCTGTCATGGTTTGTTGATTGAAAACGTTTTAGCTGGGTGCTGCGTAATTATTTCGTTGCTATTATGCTCAGCGAATTATATGGACAAATAGCTTGTATATTTTTCCACGTTAAAAACAGTATAGGTCAATTATTATCCAGTGTTTCATCGTTACGTACGTTTTTTCGTTGTCTAAACATTAGCACGCAGTCTTTTTTTTATTTCACCTATGTTGTTTTACAAATCATATCCTAAGAAAAGACACTTACTGATTCATGAATCAGAAATCGAAGTAAATCACAGCCAAGTTAGTTGACAACTTGACAAACTAATCCACGGCAGTGAATAGACGTCGAGTGAAACCGCATCACGTAACCCTCCCGCTACCG
The DNA here is from genome assembly GCA_907164685.1 of Colias eurytheme. Lineage (NCBI taxonomy): Eukaryota > Metazoa > Arthropoda > Insecta > Lepidoptera > Pieridae > Colias > Colias eurytheme. The sequence goes on along the minus strand of CAJQZN010037031.1, from coordinate 14,384 downwards.
AAGTTATGGTAATCTGTGCTATCTCACCTAATTAGCAGCTAAACTAATTGCGTAGCTTTAACGCGTCCTACGAAATGTAATCCAGCAGAGTAAATGTTATGGGGCACTCGATACAGAGTAGTGATACGTTAGATACAACCAATTTTTATTTTTTGGCTACCTATACGGTATACCCATGTTAATTCTACAGAGCGAGCTTTTTTAGATAAAGTAGAAAGGATAAAAAGTTATCTATGTTCTAATCAAGGCAAATCTATCTCTGTGCCAAATTTATCACAAACTTTTAGAAATGTTGAAAAGAATGAATTGCCAGAAGTAGTAATAGTGTCTATGCCCAATCTATCAATCTGTTACCAAACAAATGTAAAGGTTTATTTTTAGGTAAAATAAAAATAGACGTTTAACTTCTTTTTTTAATAAACCTGAGAACTAAATAATGAATATAATAATTAAATTCAAGTAATAAAAGGCAACTTTTATTATAAAATAACTTCTACACAGTATAAACGCATTTTAAAGACAATAAAAGAACATTATCCAGTCTCTGTCCAGGAATAAAACGACGTGTGTTCACTTCATTACTCTGCGTACACCACGAAATCCACGTTGTACGACGCCAGTTTTCATTTACACTCTCTTAACATAACCTCGGCTCGAGTGTTTGGATTCCGTACGACAACTACTCTTGAGATTGAGACCTACACGTACGGTATTATACCTTTTATGCGTAATGAAAGGTTCGAATCACTTGGGTACCGTACATGTCCTGTATTCGTGTTTGAGTATGTGGTTAGAGGAATTAGTGAGTAGAAACATATATAAGCAAATGGTAAAGTAGATGTTGTTGTTATTGTTTCATTGAGCAAATAATATTAACAGCTTATATGTTGTGCTTCAACCGCAAGCAACAGTGAAAAGAAATAACAATCAGGTAAAGACGTTGAAACCAGTTAAATATGACTCCATTTTACTAAGGGCCCGTAGCAATTTCTACTCCTGATACTATGGTTAAGCGCTACTGCCTATACATATTTTACGATAAAAGAGTTCACGTTTCTAACGGTAACACAGCAAAGACTCGTCATTCGTTGATTTGTTCCGTCAAAATCTCGCGAAAAATGTTCTTTCTGTGTTTCCCAAATTAAAAATTTTTCAATCAACTCTTTTCCAACTGTACCGTTTTTAACGTTGTTTTGAGTGGTACAGATTTTTTAATAAACCCTTTTTTACCTACTAATTAAGTTGTTCTTGTTTCATATTACATATTTTTATTAGGCTAGGTTAATTAATATGAATTCAAAATTTGATGTGAAATAGCTGTTTAGTTTCAATGACTTATTCCAGCTATGATCCAGTATTATGCGTAATTTATCACAACATTACCCTCCACTGAACAAACTAAACGATTTAGCTGTATCACGGTCCTTTAGACCCGAAATTAGATGAGTATTAAAATATCATTGTGAGATTCACCTGTTATGGAGTTATAGAACGTTCGAGAACATGATAAACGAGCGTGTCGTGTTTACAGGATTACCTCATAGACCTGAATTCTACCGCGTCATAGTTTCATGTTATGTTAGCTTTGCCTCGGTAATCGTTATTTACGTCGCTTCCAACAAATACTGGGAGCTTGGGAATGAGGTAAGGACTAAAGCTCTATTACGTGACTTATATTTTTGCGATATAGGCTCGCTTTTATTAAACGTAACTTTTCCATTCAGCAAGGAATTATTATAGTGTGTTGTGTATAGAATTTAATATTGTCTGATTCTTTTAAATAGTTCAGTATAAAGTTATCACATGTATGTACAAAAAGGTTTGGAATTTGTATTACGGTAAGGATTTGGTAAGGTTTGTTAAAAATGCTTTTTGATTCAAAATAGCGAACTAAACTTAAAATAGATGTACGTAAACTAATTAACTAGAGATAAAACAGTTACATGATAGTATATCAGTATATAGTAATTATATTATATCCTTAAAACACTATAATTTTCTTGACTTGTAATATAACAAGGTTATCCCAAAACAAGGCTGTTATATATCGACGAGCAAGCCAAATTCTACTCCAACCGTCTTCATCAATCACGCACCCTTTAATGTTCGCAAATGCTTGAAACAAATAAATCAGGTAACAGCCGATGGCTTCATAAATCCATCCTTATAAACGGCTATTGATATTTCGGTTCAATACATTCTTTGTAGGTTACCTTTATAGCTAAAAAATTGTTTGTTTTGTTTATTTTGATATTTAAAATCTTTACGATCTGACTCTTTACAGTACCTATTATTTTTCTTGATTATACTTTGCTTTGGAGTCTGGAGCTTAAAGATTTCCAAAAATTAAATTCTTATAAAAATATTATCTACCCAGATAATGTCCTATCTTTGAGCATATTATACATTATACAACATACAATAAACATTAGTAATAAATTAATAATTACATGACTAATTTAATCTTTCGCTACTTTACCAATCATTGAAAAAGATAAAATATTTTCATGATTTGATCCGATATTCATCATTTAATTATTCCAATTTTATTTGAAATGCTACACCTCTGTTTAAAATATACCCAATATCAAAGATGGAAATCTTTGAAAGCCTTCTTATTCCCCAATCACTCGTAATGAGACACAAAAAGGGACATTGTCAAAATATTTTAGGACGGATAAACTCGGTGATTAAGGGTCTGAAGAATCCCTCGTGAGCAGGGAAATACCATTCAATAGCTGATTATAATAATTCTCTTTTTATACATTTGTATTGATAAGTTGTATTTATTTAATAGATTCTGCCTGTAACAGTTCGTTTATTGAATAGATTCCTGCTAAAGAATTTCAAAGCCGAGGCTTTTGTAGAAGTTAAATTATATTATTTACAGAACTTTACAAATATCATAATTAGAAAATTATGAGCTTTATTAATTTCTATTAAACGGTGATTCAATAAGCCTTAAATACTTGCGTCTAAATTAAGAAATTTTAATTTTGCCAACTTTAATGTTTGAGGAATAATATTCAAATCCATCATTTAATGTATAACAGCTTTAAACATTCATAGCGCTGAAAGTTATTTAACCCTCAATTCACTAGGTGAAATTTGCTAACATAAACAGCTTCCATGAGTCCACTGGACTCATATATTTTCTTGGCGTGGTTTTTTCAAATAAAACTCTTTTTTTTTATTAATTTTTTTTATTATTATTTTTAAATGTTTATTAAGGCACTACAAAAAATAACAAAACTGGTTAAACTTCTGAAATACTCTTAAAAATAAAAAAACTTATTCTAACAGTCTTAAAAAACAGAGTTATTTTCAAAGCTCTACAATAATAGCAAATATTTTTAACTAATAACTCTTTTTAATTTTATAAGACTTCTAAAAGAATACAAAACCGAAAATAAACAACAAAAATGTACGCTTCTATACAAAGAAAAAAAACGTGCATGGGGTATTTACCACCGATTATAGGCAACGACGGCATACCTTTTTTGAGCAACTCAAACATACAGGCTTCAGACATCTAGTGCATAAATATGCAGTCTTTGATCTCTTTTTGTAATTACATAGATAACAATACTTTCTTTCTGTCCTAGATAACTTGTCTTCGGTTTCAGAGTGGCTCGCATCTTCAGGAATGTCTCTTTTCATGATATATGAAATCGAGCAGCGAAGTAGTCGTGGCAAACGTGTACTGTGCAGACGTGTCATCAAATTACATTTTACAAACCTATAAAAACAACAAAAATTAAAATACATATTTTTATATCATTAATACGACAAAAAAGCAACATTTAAGAATCGAAACAAATAAATAAAATATTACTTAATTCACTAGTATGAGTCCATGGGACTCACTCGACGTAATAACTTACCAATTACGCAGCGCAGGCGCACGTCCTCTCGCTACCTAGGTGCCCGCGTCACTGCAGGAAGGTACTGAGACGGTGGAGGAAATAAGTCACTAGGGGAAAAAATTATAATAGTTTGAAAGTTCGATGTGAGTCCAATGGACTCAGGTAGTGAATTAAGGGTTAAATTGAATAAAGCAGTGACTTTGAAGAGTTTGTCTTACGTCAGGCCACGAGGGTCCGTTACTGAGGACCTCTTAGTGAGTTAGCATCAAAACCTCAAAGAGCCGTGTAAGGGCTAATTTTGTTCCACGTTATGTAGATCTTGCTTTTTATGTTTACCGTTTATAATCTCGTGATATTTTAGCGCTAACATTTTCATTGTTATAGGTGTAACTAGTAAAATATGCATACTAGGTTCTGCATGTTCATAATTTTATCGAATCGATACAAATTATGAGAAATTTAGAATGTTCTCTCATTAATATTGCATTTGAATTAGCTAGAGAGCTAGCGCAAAGCTACCTGTATGTATTTGACCAGACCTGCATTTTTGTGTGTTGATTCCCCTATACCTACTATACATGAGATGAGGAGTCACTAAGCCCGTTAGTAGTTACAACCCTAGCCATTGAGTCGAACGGTAGGCAACACAATATCGACTTTGTGCGGGTACATATGGTACATTTCTTCTTGCTGTGAAGCGTAATTATTATTATTAAGATTTTTTAGGCTATTTAGGTATAGCGTAGTAATTTTCACTTTTGCATGGAAGTGATGTATCTGCTAGTATCTAATCTGTACTGAAAACATCTGGCAATAACCGTTAGAGTGGGAACCGAAAAGAGCCCTCTCAGGTATAAAACCTAGACTATTTGAATGCTAGTAACTATATAAAATAAAAATACTATAGGCTAGAGTGAGAATAATATTGATATATATGGAAAAAAATAGCTACAGAGATAGTACTGTATGCATAGATCTGACCATGTAGTAGCTAGTTTTTGTTGTCTGCTGAAGTCTGTACGCAATGAAAATGTCTGCCGTTTCGAAAATAAGTTTTTAAGACCCTAATAAATAAAATATATGAATGGCAGATCTGGTCAAATACTTTCAAAATTGTATTTTTTTCAGCACTTTCATAAGTGTCTGCCAGAATGTTATCCGCGTGATAATGGTCTGCCATTGTTATTTTCCGATAGTAATAATAATCTATTTTCAAATATCAAAATGGCAGACGTGGTCAAATGGTTTCAAAGTTCGCCAAAAATTTCCACCTGTCTTACCTGAGCGCGCGCCCCGTCCACCACTCTGGGCTTAGTGACTCCTCATCTCATGTATAGTAGGTATAGGGGAATCAACACACAAAAATGCAGGTCTGGTCAAATACATACAGGTAGCTTTGCGCTAGCTCTCTAGCTAAATTCTTTAAAACTAAATATCAAATATAAATTACTAGCGGCCCGCCCCGGCTTCGCCCGTGGTACATGAAAAATAGATGTTGGCCGATTCTCAGACTTACCCGATATGCACAGAAAATTTCATGAGAATCGTTCCACCCGTTTCAGAGGAGTATGCAGACTAACATTGTGACACGAGAATTTTTTATATAAGATGTTAAATTCTTACAGATAACTTAATTTATTTCTATTTTACATTCATATTTGAAAAGATTTTATAACTTTTTATTTTATAATTTCCTTCAAAATTTATAAAGGTCATAATTATTGCTAAATGTCCCATTTATAAAAAGGTATTCGCACAAATTAAGCCCATTGTAGCAATGTCTCCATAAAACCGTTTACCTAATTTATCTCAGGTCATGTTTCATATAAGGTAGGTCTGTAATTAGAATATTGTTCGCAGACCCTTACCCATATCTACCATCTATTCAAAAGGGCTCTAATCTTTTCATTCATTACCTGTATATGTGTAATGATAACAGATAGCCCTTCTGCTGAATACACTGCTTATGAGCGAGGACATTAGATATCCTCCATCTTTTTTATGTTTTCAAATTCAATAAAAACAGCTCGTTCTAAAGAAAAACCAACTCAATGGTCCCGACTCCTGGTCTTATACAAATATTGGACAAGGCTGTAATTTTATATTCAAGAAACTTCAATAAAAATCTCATGACTACAGGCAGTTGAATATTAAAATCCTAATAGTTCTCTGACAATAACAATTTAAAAGGATAATAAATTTGAGAATTTAAAGCCTAAGTTAGGTATTAAAATTTTATTGGAAAAACAGCTGGTCTGAAATCAATTCAGAACGTTATACTCGTGCCAATTGCACTGCTCAAATCGGGCTATAATTCACTATTTGAACAAAGCCTAGTTCAAACAGTGATGATAAATACTAGGTTCTGACAAGCTGATAGTTTTCAGGATAGTCATATATAGAATATCAAATGACGAGAAATTAATGTGATTTATCGCTGTGCCTTTTTTTCATGTAGCATTATAATTGTTCAGTTATATCTTACTAGCGGTCCGCCCCGGCTTCGCCCGTGGTACATATTTCGCAATATAAGGTAGCCTATGTTCTTTCTTAGGATCTAAAGATTATCTGTGCCAAATTTCATCAAAATCGGTCCAGTAGTTTATGCGTGAAAACCATACATACATACATACAAACCTTTCCTCTTTATAATATTAGTATAGATTATATTCAATAGATTTAATATTGATAAGGTCAAGGCTATACAGCTTTACAGCTACTAATGATGTTAGATAACACAAATCTGTCTAGCCTAAAGCCAAACACATTATGTATAAAGTATATTAATTAACCTAAACCTTAGTCATGTTGTAATTAGTCTGACTATTAAGAAAAGTTCTTGATCTGACAGAATACAGTATCTAACGTTTTGTGGCTTATATTTAATTTTAGACTTATGATAATAATAAATATTTATTATATTAATTAAGCTTAATTAGGTGTGTAAGGAATTTTTCTATTCCGTTGTTTGTCGCGTACAGATAACATAGTGCAATTCTTCTAAGTGTTCAAAAGGCTATAATCCAAAAGCTCACAAAGAAATATCCATGATCATTAAGTGCTGACAGAAAACATGTCACCATCGGGCCGACATCCCGAGAGCACTCTACTCGACACCGTTTCCACACTTAGGCGATTGACATCGCGAGGCATGTATTTCGCAATCTTAAAATTGAGGTGCCTTGAGATCCTTTGCTACGTGACGCTTCGGTATCCTGAATCAGGCTCTTAGGTTTACATATGGCTAGAAAAGAGAGTTCTTGTTATCTTAACACAATGCAATTTTTTGATTTCCTTGACATAACTTCATCAATTCACCTTCACCCTATTAATATGGAACCACCTCCGTGGTGTGTCCTTTCGAACTATTTCTTTTTTTTCATTTATATTGTGATGAAATATACTATCTCAGTACCTTTCTTTACATCTTACCAGAATATTCAGAGCACATCTTCTTAACGCTAAAAGCTCTAATCACTTTGATCATTATACCAGAACTGTTCATTAAATTGGTCCCTCATTCCTGCCTCATCTCATACAGACAATATTGACTGGAAAATGTTTACAGCGTTTTAGTCGTCTAAAATTGACGTGTTTCCATATTTAGCTCTCGGATAAATAGAATATCCCCAGCTGTATTGACGGCCAGCAATTAGTAACGTGAAATGCCTAAAGCCCTTCAGAGCGATTAATGCAATCTTCTCCCTAGAGAATTAATCAATGACGGAGCATCGTCGTGGGGTGCAATGTTCCTTTATACATTATTAATTAAGCGATAACAGATCCCAATGGGATTGTTTTAAAACCTCGTTACGTAACGTATTGACTGATTAATTGAGAACTGTATTGAGATATTGAAGACCGGATTAGAGGCAAGACCAATCTAGTAGATTATATTATTAACCGAGTAGATTGTAGACTATCTTACGAAACCATTTAAATAACTGTATTTTTAACAATTGTATGTTTAATAACCATGTTTAATAATTATATAAATTTATAATTGTATGTTTTCTTATTCTGTGGAACAACATTTTCGGAAATAGATTCGATCGATTTTATATAACAGCCTGATTGATCTCAGGTGGCACACGCAACCAAAAGTATCTACAATACAGTCCAATTTATGTATTAACATTGTTCTCATGAATAAAATCACTACCTTTATTTGATTTTTTATTATTTTCACAGATAATTTGATATACAAAAATTAACAAATGTATTATTATAATTTTTCGTAGGCCTTTTCCTGTACATAGGTCCGGTTGCCGTAGCTAAATAAATTATCATACTATACTATTTATTTTTATCTTATTCAATAGCCATTGGATTTTACTGTACAATAATAGCATAATCAACTTTTTATGACAAGCTTTTAAACTGTTCGGCGGGAAACAGTAAACAATGAATGTGACCTTATTTGCTCAAATCGACTTCATTTATCAGTTCAGCTGATGCTTTTTGTTCATTTCAATTCAAATCCAATGGGTGTTGGTCTGAATATAGTTTTGTGAATATTCAATGTTTAAATTATATACAACTTGTTTGTTAAACTACGAAACTTTACTAAACTATAGGGAAATACCTATTTTAATTTATTAGGTAGGTACGCACTTAATACGGGTAAATGAATATAAAATGAATCTTCATGAATTATTACTGAACATATTATACTATATTAACATTCTACATTACTGCCGTTTTTTCAGTTGTTGGTTGTACTTTTCGAGCATTAAAAAGGGTAATCCAGTGCCTCCCAAAGGAACATACGTACATGCTTTTCGTGTATGCATTGTCCCTTTTAGAGAACATATTTTGTATGTTTTTAGTCTCCACTGTAATACAGGATTTCCTAGTTGTAATCAAATAGTAAGAAGCTAAATAACGACGTACGAGTATTTAAAATATCAAAAATATACAATCGCCAAATTAGAGAGAGTAAAACTGTGGTAAAACTAGAGAACGGCTCGCAATTCGGCAATTTTTTAACGTTTTTGTTAATGCACAAGAAAGGTTCTTATAGAGAGTACCTACATAAACACGAAAAGGTGAAATAGGACAATAGCACCTGCTGGGTCAGCTAGTTTTAAATACATTTCAGGATTTTAAAACAATTTCTCCAAATATAAGTTCGTTAAACCCGAATCAATCAATGACGTCCGACATAATATCGAAAGGAAGTTGGCTTGATACATCATTAATTAGATTTAGAATTTGGACATTCCTTTGGAACTTTGTTATTTAGTTCGTTTAACTACTGTATTATTAAACAGGGATACATTCACAAGAATAAAGGTATTTTTTAATTATCTATTTATTTTATTTTAATTATTTTATTTTAAATATCTGTGTATTTTGTATTTTTTACGAACCACTTTATAGATAATATTTTGTATCAAGTATTTCTCTGTAACAAATCTCTTTGTTCTTGTTTATTTTATTTACGGAAATATTATCGGAAATATTTTTATAATACCTGCAGTTTGTTCTCGATTAATTTAATTTATAATAATCATTTTGAGGTTGTTCATTCATTATTATAATCGTTAAATAATTAATCAGTGTGATATAAATTGAATTAAATTCAGCGAAATACCGAGAACAGAATAATAACAACTAATTATTATCAGAAAATTTTAACCAAGGTTTGTTATGATTTGTTGAATAAATTTGTTATTAACAATCCCATCCTATTGGAAATATGAATATTGTTTAATAATTGTTTACGAAATTGAAACATTAATTATTACGTACTCAGTTATTATGGCAACGAAAGCTTTATATAAATGAGTCAAGTTAACAGAATCCCTCGAAGCAAGGGCTATTAACACCTTTTTATCGTTCATTGTTTACTTTGAAATCGAGATAAATCGCGTCCTAAATTAATGGGCCTGTATCTGGCCGCAACAGGGCTGATAAATGTGCCAAATTTGTACGCACTATTCTGCCTGTCTTACGAGATATCCCTAGTGTTGTTTATATGGCTTTTATGTGGAAGAATATATAAATGAGATAATAAGAAACCGGAGAAATAGAACAAATTTTCTAAATTAGGTAGGTATCTACGCACAAGTTTTTTCGTTATTCCTACCAAAAGATTTCTTTGAAGGATTCCTTATCATGTCAAGGACGTCCATTTATAATTAGGTTGTTGCCCATTTAATCTCATATAATTATCGCGTTTATAGTAACTTGTCACTATTTCATCTACAACTACTTCCCTTGCAGTTAGGTATTGTTATTCGCCAAAACAGCAAAACATAAATAATATACTCTTTTATTTCAGATCAAACGTAAGCCTTACACAAAAAAGCAAAAATTTCAAACTAAAAAAACAGCAAGACAGACAAACATAAAAACAATTCTCGTTGTAAAAGAAAGTAATAAAGTTTAAATACGCAACAAAAGGATTTCAACTTAACGCTGAGTTCGTTCCATCCACAACTTTTGTGAATATTTGATGGTGCAAAGTGGAGTTTCACTTTAGATGTTGTGTCGTATTTGTTAAAGAAAATAAATTGTGAATAGATTTATTTTTAATAGGTTAGTATTTTAAAACACTAAAATGCATAAAATGGATGACTGTATCAAGAATGTATTTGAGAAAAATCTTGTAGGATGTATTTAAAAGATTTGCACATCTTCGTCAACATCAACACAAAACTATTAAAAACAATTACAACACAGTCTTTATATTTTCAGTCTCTTTGTCTATGATACCGGTTTCTTATTATTGTGAAACAAAATAATTAACCTTACCATTATTATTTCACAACGCGTCACATTTTTTACTTTCACTTCTTTATACAGTAATAAACAATTGAAAGTCCTTCAAAGGGAACTAAGGAAAAAGTAATTTGCAGTAAATATCCTTTACAAGTCACGTTTGCACGGTTGATTTGAGTCGTAGAGAACGATCGAATGGTCCGAGAGACTGTTTGAATTTTATAGCACATAACTAAGTCTATAAGATTATTTTTATTCCCTTTTGTAGTGAACAAATTGTATTAAAGGACGTAGGTATAATTTTCAATTCCATGGCTATATATTTAGTTGTATTTCAGGATAATTAAACAAGTTCATCTGATAAAGTTTTTACAATCAAGCTTTCACAACATACAGCGTTAAATCAATATAATATGTATAATTCAATAAGTACTAAAATCCGCTGTGATTTCCTTGCACCGCATTCCTAGTTCATTTCATTACATGCTGAATGTACCTGTCCGAAATCGAAGCTGTAATAAAGATCGCGATTACATCTTTCGATTTAGAAAAGGTCCACTAATACTTGAGACTATTTCAAACAATGTTTCACCAAATGGAATTCGAAACGTATGGAATTTGGTACGCATTCAATTGAAATTTTATTATTCGGGATCGGGGGATAAAGGGGTAGGTACCCCATGTCTTACAATTACCTTTTATCGTGTGCACGTGATATTATGTAGTACTTAAGAGCGTGCGTAATTTTGTCGACGAATAAAATCACTTTCTAAACTGTCAGCGCGTAGGCTGTGGGCTGTGGCGTAGGTATTGTTACTTATGATGATACTTTATTCAAAGTATTGAGTACCTAATCAATCTCAATAATTAATAATGATCTTACAACATTAGAAATGTATCAAAATTAATTAAATAATTGAATATTTAATTTAATTTGGTAATCTTCTAACGAATTTAATTGGTTTATGATTAAACTTACAATAAAAAAACACAACGTTTCAGACTGAAAAAAGTCGAATTTGATTTAAAAATATCTTAACTACCATGAGTTTATTAAATTGGCATGCTTAGTGACTTGCCAAAAATAACAAGAAAATTTTCGTATGCGTTTCATAAATATTGTTAAAACATTCAATTGTAATACATGATTGATTGGTTGTGATATTAATATATTTGCTGAGTAATGCTTGTGTCGTGAAGGCGTCGTTAGGGTTCCCTCAAACTATAAGGGATGTACCTTAACAAAGTTTCCATAGATTTGCGTTTTATCGATCTTTAACACACGACAAAACATTACTTGAGAAGTAGACATGTCGTGAAGAATTGGAAATCATTAGATCATGTCCTGGTCAATCGTCCTGTATTTATAATTTATTGCTATTGTGTAAAATTGCTATTTAAAAAATAATAAATAGTAATTCATTTATAATGGATTTTATTTAAAAGATGTTATTAAAATGTTAATATCTACCTACTATTATTACGTACTAATGGAACTAATGCTTCAAAATAATCAAAGCAAATAATTTTATAACCAATATAAAATATCATAATAATATAGGTATTATAATGGAAATCTCATGTTCAATAAAACGTATCAGACTATTCATTCTACTTATGAAATAAAAATCCACTCAATAGGCTATTTGACAAGGTTTTGAAAACTGTCTCAAATTATTAAGATACGTTTATAGAGCACACAAAACACATGTTTCTTAATTTTTTGTAGTTATTCATTGAGAAAATGGAAAATAAAAACATGATATTCAAATACGCCGCCAAAACACAATTTTGAAGAATATGGCGTCTCGCGACCATGGTGACGTCACCGCGGCGTAAACATCAACTTGCTCCTAGTACTTATTGTTCGTTTTTGTTTTAATTATAGTATAATTAAGTTAATCTGTTTAAAAACCAGAAAATGAGTTCTTATAGGTGGTGTGTAGTTCCTGGATGCAGAAATACGACTATTAAAACCCCTGACAAACTATTTATATGTGCTCCAAAGATATAAAAATGCGTAGAAAGTGGTTGCAGTTAGCTCACTTAGCTCGCTATAATCCAAGTGATATTAGATATATCAATTAAAACAGTTATATTTTTTTGTGAAGACCACTTCGATGTAAGTATGGTGTTGAATACCTAGTAGGCAGTTTATTTTATTTGCAATACATAGTATAAATCGTCTCATTACTTACCTGCTTGAGGTAAGATAATGATATATATATATATAAATTGATGATGACGTGTTTGTATTGATATTGAAAATAATCAATACACACACGTCAATCCTATAAACTGGATGGCTGAAATGAAAAATAAAGGACTTAATCTAAAAAATGTATACTTCATAATTATTGTGCTATTGTGATTCATGTTTGTAGGTACAATTAACTAAAAAGGTAATGAATGACGATTGAAATATTAACTTACGTACTTAGCTGTTTTCACATTTCTCAATTGAGGAGCGTAAAAATCTTGGTTGTTTTTAAAGAACATGCCAACCATTATAGCACAGTATTACAATATTATTTCCTAATTATAGCGTCCACTTTAGGTAGATTTCTACTGTTTGCTTTTTCGAAATTAGGTTCCATGACAAACAAAAATAACACATAAAGAACAAAACTGATTACAGACACCTTGAATCACAAGAAATAAGTTATACAAGAAACAAAATCAAAAGCGAAATTCAGCAACGACGTGAGTAAACGTTGGGATCTCTTGTTATTTACGCCGCTGTGACGTCATGGCAGATGCAGCCAATCATGGATGTTTTCGGTCACGTGGTCATTTTAAAAAATATGATGTTTTTTCTCGACGATTTATAAATAAATAAGTTATTATTTATATCATTTATTAATTTAAATCGCTTCAAAAACCTTATATATATATGGATTACACAAAAAAGTAATTTATTTTTTATACTGTCAAATAGCCTATTGCCATCGTAAAATACAAGCCTGTTAGGAGGACGACTCCATAATATTTATATTAACGCAAAATTATTTTTATCTTACATTTGATATTAATATTATCTACTTCGAATGAAACTTTAGATACGTTTAAAGTACATCAAAAGCATTCAAAGTAAAAAGAGCACAAGGTACCTCCACTTTGATATAACAACCAATTTAATAAATTCCGAATCATAAGTAGGTATAGTATATTTTAATGAAATAAAATGAATAACAGACAACATGAAAGTAATACTATTTAAAATTTAAAGAAAACTATTTTTCATGTATAGATTTTTGAAAATAAACCTTGTAAAAAAATCAAGGCACATATCACAGCCGAAAACTTAAACCGTCAAAATTTCCTGAAATACAAAAGACCTGTAATATTTTCTCCTTACGCTCAGCTTGTATAGTTGTGTACTGAACTTTTTGCAAACAAAACAAATTGAACAAAGCCGAATCCGCGTTGTCCAGTGATAGCGCCATTGTGTATTCGGAATTTGTATAAAGCTTTGTGTAGCGCCCGCATGTTACGATTTGTTATATTAAATGTTAACTCTTTACTTTTTGGTATAAGAAAAATGTTTGAGACTTTAATGCTAACAAGGAATATCTGAAGATATACAATAAGTATTTTAGTAATATGGGTTATTTTTATTTAGAGTCAAACTCGCATGTTGGATGAAATGTTAGAGTCTTGCAAAAATATTCGTGTTTAAGACAAGTGTTGTGTTACTTTAAAATTTTTTCTAAAATGTCAAATTTAAAACTTATAATAATATCCAATATATTTTGCACGCCTCATAAGCGAAGCGTTGAGGTGGGTACTACT
>CAJQZN010037030.1:23526-39877 GCA_907164685.1 Colias eurytheme | reverse complement strand
AACTTAGGCAAAGAAATAAAGGACCTCAGAGAAAAAAAAATCGAAAGCTATGTTATATTATAAAGAAGAAGAAAGAAATAGGGTATGAAACTCTTTATATAATAGGTAGTCGGTATAAAAATATGGAATTATACACTAGGACGCGGACGGGAAATTAAGCGCACTGTAATATATTATGTACTATAAGGGAAAAGCCTATTGCTATAGTCGGTCGCGTTGGAAATGTTGGAATGCTCCTCTATTTGAAAAAATCGGTCAAGTGTGTATCGGATTCGCAACAAAGGGTTCCGTACAAATAAACTAAAGAGCAATAATAATTAATAAAAAAAATAATTGGTCCCATACAATTTATGACTGTTGCCAACCAACCTCGACTTCTTCTTATTCGATGTTATAGCGTCAATTACAGAAATACATCATCTCTAGAAATCTAAACTTTCTATCAATCACGGTTTATGAGAGATATCCTAGTGACAGACAAACAGCGAAGTAATAGTGTCTTGTTTTTACCCTTTGGCTGCGCGTGCGGAACCCTAAAAACAAATACAAATAGGCTTAGGCAAGTACGCCAATACAGGCATAATAATGCCTGGAGGAGTTTAAATATAATATCATGGGCAGAGATACAGCCGTAATGCCATATCATGTTTGCAATGACACCTACAATTTCCGACATTAAAAAATAAGCAATTGGCAACCCTATAACACATGTTTATCTAGATGCACTGAGATTAGTGTTGAATTGAAAACGTAGTCTTCATTCCTCAGTTTGGTGTAACGCGCGCGAAGAATGGCCGTCCATTTAGTGTTTTTAGTGCTTTACGCGGTGCTATCGAACGCGAGTGCTGAGGTTTGTCAAAATATTTTAGTATAAAATAATACAAATATTTAGCACGTGAAAATAGTATTTGGAATGTTTGGTTTGTTATCTATATTAATTAAATAATACAATTTTTATCTGTGGAAGTTCGTTGATTAATTTAAAAATAAACAACTGTCAAATAGTTTATACTTTATACTTATTACCATAGAAAAAAAAACGCCGCGAAGTACAAATATTATAGTAAAAAAAATATATATTTTTCGAGACTATCTAATTACCTATAGCAATCAATTAATGCAATTTTTAATCTATGGATGCAAACGTGTTGAAATTTATTGGTATTCGATAACGTTTCTAACAGGGTTATATTGGTTAGTTTTTCTTTAATCGTTTTACCTTATATTCTAAACTTGTTTCATGCGACAGAAGGAACATTTGGTAATATTTATTGAAAGCAACTTTTTAAATGCCAATTATCTGTACCTAGGTATCTATTTGAGCAAATAAAATTTCGAATCCACATAGACCTATCTATATCTATCTATATGCAAAATGTTTTTATTTATTTAAATTTATTTTAAATCATCATTATGCAAGTATGGCAATTCAAAATCGGTAATTGTTTAATTATAGCCATTGAAATACCGTTCTATTATTGATAAGATTTTAATCTCACATTAGCAATAGTGTAGATTAGAATTTATTTCCGTGTGGTGTCTGTCTAGCATTTCCATCTAGCACTAATTTTATCTCGTAACTTTGTCTGCTTTTTGTTCCTAAATCTTTGTAAGATTTTTTTGTTTTGGTTCAATTATTTTACAATAAAATTTAATTATTTGAGAAATTATCCAAATTTTTATAATACATAAATACCTACCTAAGTATAATTTAAAAAATTATTCGTTTTTAATAGTTGTAAAAATTATAGTATCGCTAAAATAATTCTAAATCTTAGAAAGCTAACGTTTTGCCCGTAAAAAATTATATCTATTTGTCCTACAAGGACACAATTAGTGTCTCTTGTGTCTAAATAAAAGGTTAAAAATGTCAGGTATTTTTTGTCTGTTTATACATACCTACATGTGATCTTATAGAATATAGTGAATGATTATTATTATTAATACTTATGATAACTTAGCGTTAGGTTTCGATGTGTGTGGTAATGAAATACACAGATATTAAATTACACATAGTTAAAGTATAGCTTCATGTAACTTTATATATATTAATTATATAAATTATAAATAACTATCAACTTCTTCCGGCTTCGTCGGGTTAAAAATATCTTATAACTTTTATCCAAATCGATCGAAGCTGAAGAGTTTGTTTGTTTGAACGCGCTAATCTTGGGAAGTACCTAGGAAGTGGTCCGATTTGAAAAATTCTTTCGGTTTTAGATAGCCCATTCATCGTAAGGCTATGGCTACTGACATACTATCATCACGCTATGACCCACATGAGCGGAGCACTGCGAGTAAAACCGCGGGGCACAGCTATTGTTATATAATTTGTAGTGTAGTTATTTATTCCTTGTAACCTGCTTTGTTACATACCTACATTATTCGTATAATTTTTTTTTAATCTTATATATAAAATTCTCGTGTCACAATGTTAGTCTGCATACTCTCCCGAAACGGGTGGACCGATTCTCATGAAATTTTCTGTGCATATCGGGTAAGTCTGAGAATCGGCCAACATCTATTTTTCATATGTACCACGGGCGAAGCCGGGGCGGACCGCTAGTATATATGTATATAATATTTTTATAATTATTTGCCTTGCTGTACCTATGTGTTACAAAATATGTATATTTCGTACAGTGAACTACTATTTACTCGGTTGTTTCGTAAATAATGAAATTCTTTTGATAAGCCGTGAGTAATTGTTATCAGTGAGTAATTTTCATATTTACAATTAAAATTAATAACTACAATGTTTAATAAATTATAACATTTGTGAAGGGCACAAAAATGTTTAACATACTAACCTTGGGCCTAGGTTTTATTTCGCGTGTTACTGTCTAAAATAACTAATAAGTATGATATTATTGACCACTATCGATCTACTTACTTAGGTACTTAAATATTAAATTTATTCAAAATCGACGCAGCAATTTTTGCGTGAAAAAACCTATTCATACATTAAAATTAATTCCAAGAAATTCAGCTGTACAAGCGTAATCAACATACCTACGGACAAAATAAATCTCAGTCTTTTATGTTACTAGAGTGTGGTCTACAATCTAAAGTGATAGGGGAGACCGGGTTTGGTTGTCTCACGGGTTGTTTGTCACAGCGGTCTTAACACAAAACTGAACTATCGAATAAGTCTGTTGAACAGCGTGGCAAGAGCGATATAGTGAAAACGCTGTCCCAACTTCGCGTCAGACCGCTCCGATCTGCCGTGAGGGCCTCACACGTGTTTATTGTTTTCGCACAGCAAAAGTAAATTTTTGTGCTGCTGTGTCGAACCTCGTAATTATACGTTCTTGTTTTACAGTAATAATCTTTCAGTTCATTTGATGATGATGAAATGTGTTTTATAATATCGTAGTATAGTTTTTTAGATATTCATTGATCGGAATTTATTTTCAATTTTATTTTCATGAAACGTGTTATGGGGCTCGTTGTCACAAATTTTCGGGGGCTGGTTGTCACCTATCAACCAGCCCCCTGTATGCGAGATGACTTTAATTGCGTTTTGAGGTTGTTTGTTTTAGCCGTAAATTTTCAATCAACACCGGAAAATCACCCTAACAAACCTGCTGGAAGTCCATCTGTCCTTGATGACTCTATATTGACTCACGATTATTATTGTTTGCTAAAATTGTGATTGATTAATATTCAGACTGAAATAAAGACCGTAGACACGGTTTCATTTGGTTAAGAGTTCTTAATTAAAAATTATTCCGTAAAATTATAAGACCAAAGTGTGACTTTCTATTTATAAATTGCCTGTTATTTAGTACGTGACTACCTACCCTAGGCATTGTGACAACCATGCCTGGCCCGGGGTTATAAGTCACATTTTTCTTTAGAGTGAAAATACAAAATATTTCTACAACTGATAATATTACACAAAAATACGTTTATTTATTTTGTAACAGAATAATTACACTATCTTTTGGTATACAAATATCATTCCTAAACAACGTATTTTGGAAGTTACATAAAAAAAGATAAAAATGTGACTTTCATCCCCGCTCTCCCCTAAAATCAAATGGTTTTGAATAACATAGACATTTATTATTATGGCAAAAGATAAGATTAGTCTTTGAAAATCTATTAATATTGATATGTCTATCAATTATGAATTTTCGTGGCTATTTTGTAAAACAAAACAAATTAACTAATATAAAATTACTTACCTAATTATATTAATTTTTCTAAATAACTTACATGTGCTGTTCATAGGTACATCAGATTTTTTTGCTTGTCTGTATTATTTTAAGATAGTTACCTATATCACTGTGACACTGTCTCTTCATCACTGAAATTATCTGTATCTAGCTGTGCCCCGTGGTTTTACCCGCACTGCTCCGCTCCTGCAATTGGTCTTAACTCTTAGCGTGATGATATACGTATAGCCTCAATAAATGAGCTTTCTAACACCGAAAGAATTTTTCAAATCAGACCCGTAGATCCTGAGATTAAAAAAACTCTTCATTTGCGTCACAAAAAAAAACAATAAATATTATACAGAACCCAGGTTTCAATGAAAGCTAATGACACCTGACCCGTAGAGTCGAATGGACCGTGAGACAATGTTGTGCTGTGTCGACTGTCTGTCTGTTTATCACATTCATCGTAATGGGTTTTAGCTAAATGATTATAATACTACTAGCGGTCCCGGCTTCGCCCGTGGTACCTACATGTTTAAACTATCCTATCTCTCAAGTTGGATCAAACTGCACATGGTGTGCGAATTTTATTATAATCGGTTAAGTGGTTTAGGAGTCCATTGAGGACAAACATAGTGACACGAGATTTATATAATATAATAAGATAAGATAAGATAAGATTAAGATAAGATAAGATAATATATTATCCCGTTATTTTGGGACAGAAAAAAATTATGAAAATTATGAGTAAATCATATTGGTAATATAACTAGGTACTTAAATATTTTTTATTATTACTTACTTAAATAAATTCAAGCCATAGGCAGCTAATGGATAAGTACTTTGTATTCTCATTTTTTTAAACTAATCTTTTGTATTGTAATATCCTAAATCCTATTTAATTCTAAGAACATAAGTATTGCCCCTAGAAAGTCACAAACAGCAAGTTCCAGTGCCCTATGACGAACAGACAGACAATCTGGCACTTTCAACCTAAAAATTACTTCACCAACAATAAACACACATGCACATAAACAAAATTATCAACACATCACAAACCGGACTCGATTATATAATACCTATAATTATTGCAAGCTATAAATATACTATGACGCTGTCTGCAATGTGCAAGGTCACGTCACAATGCATATGACGTATGGCGTATTTAAATAAACCGCCGCTAATCTATATAATGAGGAATAAGTCAATGTTATGATCTGTAAACCTAGGTAATGTTTGGACAAGTCAATTATTTTTGTTAACCGCTCGTTTTAACTGTAAATGGATTGAACTGGAATGAAAATAATAATAGTTTAAAAAAAACTAAAAAACACGCTTTTTATAGAAAACCGAACTAAAAAATAGAAAATTTTATCAAATTAGTGTATTGTCATCGGTCCTCAATAAATCTACAAAGTTTGAACGAAATCTGGCCGTTTAAAGTGGGTCAAAATCGCGCCCAAAGAAGTCGGTTACAAACATACAAACATACAGGTGAAGTTAATATAAAGCGTGTAAAAATGTGAAAATTTTAGCTTATGATAATCATGAATAATGTAGCTTTCTACTAGTAGAAGAATTTTTATAATAAGTTAAGTGGTTTACGAGTTAATCCATCGCAAATCGCAAACAAACACCTTCAAATCTTTTTCTTTGCCATATTAGAAGACATTGATGAAAATGATTGTATCTGTAGGTTTAAAAATATTGTAGGTAATTATTTTGTTTGCTAGTGCATGCATTTTAAGTTTGGCAAAGGTTCGAATCCTGATTAACCTAGAAATGAATACTTAATTGCCATTGAAAAACTTCTATCAGTTCTAAAATAAAGATGAACTGCATGTTTCAATAGTCAATACCAAGAGACATAGGAGTTCGTTATAAATAGACAGACATAGTTAGCTACACTTGTGAATTGATCTAGACCAGCGTTTCCCAAACTGGGGTCCGCAGACCCCTAGGGGTCCGCGAGCATATACCAGGGGTCTGCAGACAAATCAAGAAAATAACGAAAGCCTTAGTGACCAGACTATTCTAACGGCCGGATTTTGTATTTTTCAGTTTTAAAATGGAATAATCTGATAAATAATGGGTGGCTCAGCTCAGCTCACAAAAAAAACTGCAAGAAAACAAACAATTTTTTAAATAATATATTGAATTATGCGAATAATTTTTTTTTGGAGGTCCGCGGATCATGTTAATGTGGGGCTAGGGGTCCGCGGAACATATTAATGTGGCGCGAGGGGTCCGCCTTTGGTAAAGGTTGGGAAAGGCTGATCTAGACGGATTAGACGTTCAGTCTAGCCGTCTAGATCTGAGATCAATTCTATAAATTGAAATGCATTATAATTACAGCAATTCATAATATTATTTGAATTGCATTATAATTAGATAGGTATTTTCGCAATGGGTGTTACTAAAATATTTAGGTGTGTGTTTCTGTTTTTGTTAAATTAGAAATTTTTGTCGAAATCTAAGATTTGTCAGGTTTGTAGGTATGTTACATATAAAATATTATGTAATCCCGAAGTCTGTCTCATCTAAATTCCAATATTTGATCGATCTATAAATTTTTCATGATGTGGGAAAAATATTTTTTGTTAAAAAAAAATATCATGCTTGCCTATTTAAAAAATTCATGCCTTCTGTTTCACGAAGGCTTCATATCAACTAGTTTCAAGTTTATTTTTACCTATACTTAATCTTACCTTCCTGTCTAAAATAGCTAACAATAAATACCAACGCCAAATAAAATTAAATATCCATTATTCCATTCATAAATCACGGAGAAACATCGAGCCTAGGTCCCGACCCTGCCTAGAGCCTAGGTCCAAAACTAACGGGACCTTAGACCAGCTAGTAAAAATAATTTACCTGCTGAGCCTATTGCATACCTCGTATGAAATGTATTTATAAATTGATTATCTATACTTATAAAATTGTTTATAAGTCGTCGTCGTAGATTCTATTTTTTATGCGTAGATACATATTAGGTACTAGAGGTCCGCCCCGGCTTCGCCCGTGGTACATATTTCGCAATAAAAGGTAGCCTATGTCCTTTCTCGGGTATCAAAATATGTCCATACCAAATTTCATGCAAATTGGTTCAGTAGTTAAGGCGTGATTGAGTAACAGACAGACAGACAGAGTTACTTTCGCATTTATAATATTAGTATGGATGTCTTTCAAGAGTTAAATATTATGATAATAATTATATCTGGTAAAATCGCTGGATAGTGGATACAGTTAAAAAGGTTTATACAAAGTTAAAGCAAATCTATCATCTGCAATCATCATTTTATTGTGTACCTAGTACTTAGTAGTAAAATACGTAGAGAAACTCAATTGACTTCGATCAATATGAATGAAAAAACTAAAAAACACGCTTTTTATAGAAAACCGAACTAAAAAATAGAAAATTTTATCAAATTAGTGTATTGTCATCGGTCCTCAATAAATCTACAAAGTTTGAACGAAATCTGGCCGTTTAAAGTGGGTCAAAATCGCGCCCAAAGAAGTCGGTTACAAACAAACAAACATACAGGTGAAGCTAATATAAAGCGTGTAAAAATATGTTTCGTTGAAAATACCGACTATACTACTTATTTAGTAAAAAACTGTTATTTTGTTTTATTATATCACATGTAACATTTTATATAAGCTAGACTTTACATAATTTAGTATTATTAAATTGTTTATTTTTTCAGTTAGATTTGTTAAACCAATGATTACTGCTACTATAGATTATTAAATCAGCTACCAATAACATGTTAAATAATTTAATAATTTGTCACCTAAATAAAAATACATACCTTCATACATTCCGTGCCTGAAACCTATCAGTAAACAAGTATACGAGAATAGCCTCTATCACAAAGTAATACATAACATATTGCCGTAACACAATAGCTTGGTGTTTGGTTACATAGGTATGAACAAACATGCTGAATAAACAGAGTTATCTCGCACGGTGATCTTGATCCACATTGTGATGATAATTTTTATGTAATATGTACCTTTGACCTCACCTTGAAATATTTTAAATTCCTCGACGAAATTTTTCAGGTGTGCATTTACTTTATTTCGTTAATTTTCTTGCTTCCTTGCTAAAAATCATTAAGTTTACACAATCTGATGCTTCATACAAGTTACCTTTGCTGCCTAAGAATCGAAAATATGGCACTTAGTAAATATCAAAAATAATCAATTTCTAACTATTGCTGCTTAAAAACTGATAAAGGACTGTATTATTTTATTTACATAAACTAAGTATGTTAATTAAAGTACCTAGTTTTATGCTCATGAGAAACTCGTTCTAGATTTTATCGTAATAGTTCGTATCGTACCTAGTAGTTTCTGTAGGTACCATTTTTTTATTGATATAAAATGAAAATAAAGTCTCTGGACTCTACCACAGACTATACACACGCTCTAGAGGAGGCTGAGAAAATACCCTGATGTGGTAGGTGCCTCTAAAAAAGCTACAATTGCATATATACATAATATTTATATTATGCACTTAGAGATTATAACATATTCCTAAATATCAAAGTAGATTTAGAATTTATCAACGGACGGCAGAAACACATAAACTATGTCGGAACATTCATATGATGTCACCAAGGAAACATAAAGTTTATATTAGGTATATATTCAAAATAAAATATGGCCGCTAATATAAATATAATTCCATTTGATTACACCAATGTGCAGTTACTTTTCTATATTATTGCATTTGCGATTAAATTGTTTTGTATTAAGTATTGAAAATTATTGACAAGTAGTCAATTATTTCCCGCCAAAATCGATTCATAGATTATAGCAACATTACGAAGATGTTACTTGGATACTGACCCTGAGGCCTGAACCTAACTATAAAAATTAATAATAAATCGAAACGAAATAATGTGAACATAGACTATAAAGAGTCGAGTTGAAATTTTTCTATTCTTTATAAATTTATATTTATAAAGCATTTGAATGCCATAAAACGATAAATATCAATTTCAAGAGTTGAGTCTTTATTAAAAACCGAAAATATAAAAGATAAAGTTAATATTTTCTTATTTATGAAATAAAACTAACTGCCTCTGTGCTTATCCAGACTTTTATCTATCTCTGTACCAAATTTCAAACAAATCCGATCAGTTGGTTTTGCGTAAATGTGCATTCGATTTTAATATTCGTACTCGGTACGATATTCTAGAAATGTACAGGGATAGATAACACTTATATTCAGCCCTCCGAGTTTATCTTATTAATTTATTGTAGGCATTTGTCAATCATAGCCTTATCAAAATTGAATAATTTGAGGTCAAGGGGGTTAATGAATGTAAGTACCCATCAATAACTATCCACCTAGTAATAGTATGTTGGTAATAGTAGGTAATTAGGCATACATATTTTGACATGTTTGGGTGTAGATACAATATAAAAAATATAGTAACGCAAAAGCCCCGAGTTCAATAATTTCTCGAAGAAAATCAAATCAATCAATGTTTTAAATAAAAAAATACTTTTATAGTAAATGGGGATTCAAACTCACAAACTGGTAAATCCATGTTTCAGTTGCGTAAAGTCAGACTTTAAGTATTCTCTTATTTTGACCGACGAAAAAAATGTAAAGACAAACATAGGTAATTATAATAAACTATTACAATAATTTATAATCAATGCTCTTGAAACAATTTCTAGGTACTTTTTTGCATTTGTAGTATTCCTGCATGCTCATAAACTTGATTAGATAATATCATAGAATTCATAGATATGCGTAATATGATCGTATACATGTAGACTGTACGGCGACCGCAAAAATACGTCATATTAAAAATAAACAAGTTAGGTTGCATTCCTATTCCTAGTTAAGCAGCCGTGTAGGCAAGGCTTAAAATAAAACTAGATAACTGGCTGATTAGAAACCTAGAGAAAAAAAGAAAATGAAAGAAAAAAAATTGCCGCATTCGTTTTTCAAATGATTTGCTTTTTTTTCGAGACTTAAGACAGTGTGCAGCAAAAATATAAATTCTATTTTTTTATATTCAAAGCCTAATTTGTGTTATGAAGTTTCGTTTTAATCAAATTTTATATCAATTTCTAATTATAAAATAATTAAATATAGGCGCGAAAAGGGCGCGAAAGCTGCGCGCTGAAACAATGACGTTTGAAACTGGCACGTCACAGAAAAAAAAGAGGAAACAACAAAAAGAACGCATATATGCTTTTCTCATCAAGCGTTTACTGTTAATTATGTCGTAAACGATATTTTTATTTGCTAATGACGTAGGAATTTGCGTACCGAAGGCCGCTTTAGTGCTAACTTTTTAAATAACTGAATTTTCGCGAACTTTTTAATGATCGGCCTATTCTATTTTCAAGGTAAGATAAAATGTTAAATTAAATAATGCATTTGTTATTTTAAACATCATTATTATTTTATTAAAATCAGTGTTGATTACGTTATACGCACATAATAATTTTATTCGCAGCATCGTTTATATTACTCGACCATATATAAATACTTCTATGAATGTAATTACAATAAATTAGATTATTAAATATCAATGACTCAATCAATAACTCCTTAGTGATCTTTTAATACGATATGTAACATTTTATAGCCAATATAATGCATTTGTTCTATAAAAAAGGCAGTTTTTTAGAAGCCTTTACAGAAAAATACATCAAACTTTGAACACTTAACACAATATATCAGCATAGGTGACATATTATACCTAAGTACATTAAATAAGTTTAATTTCATAAGTTTGCGTGTTTTTAAACCTTAATATGTTTACAGTCAGACGCAT
This sequence comes from Colias eurytheme, assembly GCA_907164685.1. Taxonomy (NCBI): domain Eukaryota; kingdom Metazoa; phylum Arthropoda; class Insecta; order Lepidoptera; family Pieridae; genus Colias; species Colias eurytheme. The sequence goes on along the minus strand of CAJQZN010037030.1, from coordinate 28,908 downwards.
CAATATGGGTGGATGTGACCCCAGAGAACCTGATCGAAAGGCGGTACACCCCAGAGGTGATCGACGAGCTACACTCCGCTAAGGCAGATGCCCTCCTCCTATACACTGAGTACACGGCACAAGCCGGGTCGGATCTGAAGAATTTTATTAAGAATATATCGAAGTTGACTGAGGAAACTGTTCGTGGAATGGACAGGAGTGTTTTGGAGAATGCGGTGAGTAAAATATATATGTACGAGTCCTACTAGATTCTGCCCGCGGCTTCGCCCGCTTCAAGCATACCGCCCACAGTTAAAATGATAAAACCTACCTCGAAAATCACTCTATACTTATATTAAAAAAAATTGCATCAAAATCCATTCCGTAGTTTAAAATATGTACGCATACCTACATAGACAGACTGAGAAGCGACTTTGTTTTTTAATTTTTTTTAATTTATACAATGTGCCTAGTGACTAGCTCGAACAAGCGGCTACACTCGCGTGGTGCCCTATTAAAAATTTGCCATGTGCCAATCCAGACTATAATGTGCTCTGTACCAAGTTTCAAGCAGATGTTAGGTATCAGCTGTTTTTGCATTGCAAGCATTCGCGTTAAAACTATTAGTGGGTTATCGGACAAGCTGCTTACCCTATTTCACCCGGTTTCACCTGAGATACAAACTAAGCTATGTAGCTCGATAAAGAAATACTTTTCTAATGATGGAACTAATTTAAAATCAGTACAGAAGTTCTTAAGTTATTCGTTACATACAAAAATACAAATCGTTCTCCTTTTTATTGCTGTTTCTCGCACAAAGATCTTGGAAGACCAACAATACCCACTCCCTCTTAATAACTCTAGAAACCATAGATATCGATATGCAATATATTATCCATAGACAATAAATCTCATACATTGGAATGCGGTCTCAGTATGCAAAGTGCATGCATCGGCATATGTATCATGTACCGGCATGCATTCCGAAATTATTCAGTCTATTATTAGTATATGTGTTTCCTTATTTATATTCAGGATGTGTTTTATTTTGATATGGTAATAAGCATGAGATAGAAATAAATGAATAAGGGCAATAGTAAAATGCCACATTCACTCTCAGATGTAAGATTAAATAATTTGGAAAATCCAAAAGTGCACGCCTCATAATTTTTTTTAATAAATATTTATTAATTATTATTTTTGTTTATTTAATAACAATTAAACCACATCGAATCAGACCCTGAAAAATGAAAGGGTTCTATTCCTGAGCAGACTCAAGCGTGAGAGAAAAAAAAAGACTCGATTAGTAAAGTATTTCGGTCGCTACATACAGACACACGGACGTCCAAGACAGAACTTTTTTAAACTGTTTTTTAACTAGTTTAAATAACAAAAATGACATCAAAAATATCATGAACGTTAAAAATAGTGTTTTTTCTTAATATGTGTGTGTATGTATTATCTTACAAGTGCAATGTATGATACATAAAGACATTTTAAGTTTGAAAAATCAGATGTTTTGCGCGAAGTGACAGTAGTACCCACCTCAACGCTTCGCTTATGAGGCGTGCAATAATTATTGAGGTAGGTAGGTAATAATTAATAAATAATTTAAAATAATTAATAAAAACTTAGGTAAAAAAATTATGCAAACATTGATATTTACCTAGTAGATAAATCGCGTTTTGTCCTAAATTAAAATAATAGGTATAAAATTTTACTTTATATAGTTACTAACTATGTATATACGGTATGGTACGGTACGGTATGGTATTTGATATGTGTGAATAAATAAATAAAAAAAAAATAAAAAAATAAACGTTTGTAATGTATGTTATGAAAAACTTTAGAATACAAGTCTGTGATTACCTTTATTGTTATGTATTAAAATTAATACGTATGTACATATATTTGAAATGTTAAACAATTCTCCATAGAAGATAACTGTAGCAATAATTATAATCTTGGTGCTTATGTGATATAGAAAGTTCTAACAGCGAAGTCACGAACCTAAGCGAAAGTAGGATAAATTTAGTACTCGTATGTATATCATTTAAATCTTAAAGTACTTTGCACTTTACTTTGTACTTTAATGGAGAGCAAGTAGTAAATAACCTATAAACGAGTTTATCTCTAAAATCAATTATCTTCTAAGGTAACAATGTATTAGTAAATTTTAATTCAGGTTACCTACTGTCAGATGTAATCCCATGCCTGCCCTTCTATCTATACATCTATAGGTACAAATATTATAAAGAGGAAAGGTTTGATTTTTTGTTTGTTTGTTTGTTTGTATGAATTGAATAGGCTCCGAAACTACTTGGCAGATTTGAAAAATTCTTTCACTGTTGGAAAGCTACATCATTTCTGAGTGACATAGGCTAGGTTTTATCCCGGAAATCCCACGGGAACGGGAACTATGCGGGTTTTTTTTTGAAAACGCGGGCGAAGCCGCAGGCGGAAAGCTAGTAATATTATAAATGTGAAAGTAACTCTGTCTGTCTGTCTGTCTGTCTGTTACGCTTTCCCGCATAAACCTCTCAAACGATTTTGATGAAATTTGGCACAGACAATCTTTAGACCCTGAGAAAGAACATAGGCTACTATTTCAGTATCGTATATTAATTTTCTTCTAATACAATTAAACGATCTTATTTGACTAAAACAGATTAGTATATTTTATACTGCAAGTTGAACAACTAACATACCTATATAGACAAAAGTTTATCAACTGCTAGCCAAATTAAAATATCAAGACAATACTCGTGTTACAATTTATTTATAGACAGTCAACAATAAGCCAACTTTTCCTATCAAATGACTAATCGATTTTAAATACTCTCAATTTCTGTAGCCTAGACCTGGTCTAGAAATATATTCTATTACGGTCTTATTAATATTAGGTAATACGTCATATGACTTGAGTCAGCGTGTTGTGTGCATATTACTATTTATTAAATGCGAACGATATTTATGATTTCCGGGTGAAAAATTTAACGTTTTATGTATTGCAAAATAGAATAATTTTAGGCTTGTGAGCTATCGTAGAATATAAGTTACATATCAGCTAACTTAAACTTTGGTTAGAACTGCGACTCATCTATATTTAATGTCTGGAATTAGTTTTTACGAAATATATGCACAAACACTTTAATAACAATATGAAGTAGCTCTATAAAGTTCCATGATTTATACGGTATATTAATTTATTAAGTTATATTATGATCTAATCTACACTAACGTTTTAAAGAGGAAAGATTTGATCGTGCCCTTTTTTGTTTGAAATGAATAGGCTCTGAAACTACTGTATTTATTTGATAACTTATTTAACCAGCAGAAAGCAACATTATTCCTTTGTGACATAAACTTAATTTAATTTTGTGTTTATCCCGGGGTATCGCGATCGGATCCGGGAAGAATGCCAGTGGCTTGTAATAAATACATTAAATTTTCATAGAATCTAATTCACATTGTTCGCATAATTTCGCACGCAGTATACAGTATACACCCAGATGTTTCCAAGTGGCACGCATTGCACATGCCTGAACTACATCTATGCTATTAGTACTTAAGATAATCCTCTCAGGTTATTTATTGGAGCCTGCAAATGGTTGCGTGGTTGGGATTTGTGCATTTCCGATGTAATAGATAAGTTTAAGAGATAGTGGTTTTAGAATATGATTCATGTTTGTTTGACTGTGTAGGTAGTATTGTGTAAGAATGACCTAATATAGAGTCGCAATTCTATTAAGTTTTTAACGAAAATCAATCAATTTGTGGCAAGGCAACAGACAAGTAAGACAGGCATTTAAAAAAAATGTAAGGATAATAATTCATCAGAGGTTTATTACTAGAAACGACTTACCACCTTACCTTCACCCCATAGCAGCAATAATGAACATTATAGTAGAGTGGCATACGAGATATCCATTACGTATAAATATGTATGTAACATATTATATTAACGTTAACGTACGATAATATGTCTATATTTTATTTATTATCAAATTACAATATCATATCCGATAATACATAGATTAATTTATGTAATTCCAAAATAACCTAATAGTGAAGTTATTTATAATTATTCAATAATTACTATTTACGCAGACGCAAGCGCAGGCGTTGCCAAAATTTGATATCACGGGGATAACATTTGGCTTAAATTGCGAACATTCAAGGCTTTCGTCTTGTTTAATGTTTTAATCAAAATATCTCAATTACTAATGGATAGCTATGTACAACTAAATGGTTAAAATGATAATACACTCACCGGCACGGAATCTTGGCCACTGCAAATTTTTGGGTAAAATAACACTATTTCTTTTCTACTACAAAATTCAATAAAAATTTAATCAAAACTAGTTACTTTAATGTTTTTACTAACTTTTAGTAATAATTGGAAGTTTATAAGAAGTACTACCGCGTAGATATGAATTAAACAAGAATTTACGCTTTTCCTGTGAAATTTAAATGATTTCTTAAAAAATGCACAAAAATTAGAAAGAACGTTTCCATAAAAAAAAATTGAACCTTTTAGTATAGGGTGTTTCCTTCTCTTTCCTTAAACACTGTTTGCATCCAGTCTGGCATACTCTAGAAGACATTTTTGATGTCCACTTGAGCTATAGTGTACCAAACGGCCCCAGCTGTATTTCTAAGCTCATCTAACATTGGTGCTGGGTTGGAATCGAACTTAATGTTTCTTTTAAGCATGTCCCAGATGTATTCTATTGGATTAAGGTCTAAGGATTAAGGGAATGAATGATAATAGAGAAGCCTAATTCGTTAACTTTTCACCAGATACTCTTTTAAATTACAAATTACAATATATTAAAAATTAATTAATGAAACGCTATAAACTATTATAAAATATCAAGAGGTTTTATGAAAATAATTTTTGACATGGATTTTTTTTTCAGTAAGTTGGTCTTTAAATCCAATAAAAGAAACCGGTGTAAAAAATTAAGTTTAAAATACATAGTAAATGTTTATAATCGAATCCTATAACTATACTGTAATCAATGCTCGGAGCATGTGACTAGTTTATAGGGACATATTCTTACCATAGATGGCGCTACTGTCTAGCGCTTGATTTTAAATCGCGCTATTATTATTTTTTTCTCTCCTATACTTAAACTCGGGAACAAGAAATTTTCGTTACTCTGGTTTCCCTTCAAAACGTATAAATCTTTCGCCTTTTACTAAAGATTTCCGTGGAGTGGAACACTCAAATGAGTCTAACTCTATTTTTGACACCCTTGGTCTAACCAAGGGTTTATAAACTTAAACTGTACAAAACATAACATTTCATTTCATAAAATGCTAAATGCAATGTTTTATTTATGTAGTATATTTCTGTGCCTCCAGTGAATAAGGGAGTAAGACGAGTTATTCCCTTTG
>CAJQZN010037030.1:1793-18526 GCA_907164685.1 Colias eurytheme | reverse complement strand
AAGTGCTGTTTTTGAGTTATTCCCTTATTCACTGGAGGCACAGATTTATTAACGATTTAAGAACTGAAAATGTAACATCTACTAATAAACATTTATTTGCTCCTAAAGTTAAGTTTCATCTAAATCCGTCCAGTAGTTTTTACATGAAATACATCCACCCATCCATACCTACAAACTAACGTTTATAATATTAGTATGATTTATTCATTTTATCTGATACTACGCTATATTAATTGCCAACTATGTATGTCTATTATTATTAATTTCAATGCATTCGTAAAAAATCTGCATATTGCATGGCACTCATAATTATAAAATTAAGTATATATCTCGCCTTGACTTGCCATCAGTTCATGGTACTTCTGCAGCTCATTAGCATCATATATCCACATTTTATTACACGACCCTGAATAACTCGACAATAGTCTTCTGTAGTTTACTGGAATAAACTTTAATAATGTGCTAAAATTTATTAGGTTGCATTAAATTTATTTACGCGGTTAAAATAAAATACGGTAATGTCGTGAAATAAAAAAAAAATCGGATATCATTTCTAACAAAAAATATTTTATGTTTATCTGTCGACAAAACAATTTTTTTTTTAAATTGGTTTTGTTTATTCACTGCAAAATATTATTTATTAAAAAATTTAGTGGCGTCCTTCATCTTTTCATAACCCCATACAAAATCTTTAGAAACTTTCATTCAGGTGACATACATTTTCATTCAGGTGACTTCATTCAGGTGACATACATTTTCTTTTATTATTATCTACAGCCTACTTACTATCATATTAATAAAACTGCTTCTTTCCGAAAGCCTCTGAAATTAAACTAGTAAATAGACGCATCACATAAACGTGAAGAATACATTAGAAACATGAGTGCAATATTATAAATATTTGCGTACCGTCAAGCATGAAGGTTGTTACAGTTTCAGCAAGTATTGCAAGGTTGCATTTTATGTAACGAGGATTGTTATTTTAACGACTTCCCGAGAAACATTTTATGGGGATTTAAAACTTGTGAGAGACTATTGCTTGTGATAATAAACATTTTGTATTTGTAATTGTATTGACAGCTTGTTAATGGCCTAGTTCTGTGAAACGATTCGGTAATATAACTTATTTTTGTTTGATCAAAGTTGATATTATGATACAATATTTCGATTTATTGTTCATGTTATAACAGCACTAAAAGTGGAGAAACATATTTAGCTAGGCTGACAATACATATTATGAAGACTCTTTCATAAATAGATTTTTGCAGCAAAAACATTTGTTTAATTCATAAACAGGATTTATTTAAATGTTTGTGATAAAGAAAATCCAAAATCACGATATATTAATAAGAAAGTCATAAGAAAGTAAAAAGAAGAAGAGTGAAGCGTTTTTTTAACCTATAAATAGATTTGTTTAATATACTTACTTACAGTAAAAAGAAAAATAATGTTGGTTTTTTTCAACCTATAAATAAGTAGGTAACTACCTACTGCATTAAAATGACCGTGATTTAAATCCGTTTAAATATATTGTGATTTAAATTAAAGATGTTATCCAATATCCAATAGCATTGTGTAATCCGCTGCGCAAACCTTGACAGTGATAGTGACAGACATATTGTTGTGGCCATTACTCGGGCGATACAAGCTCTATTAAAATATCGCACATAATTAATTATAGAAAATTATTTTTTATCAAATTGTTCGTCTGTATTTTATATTAGGTTTTATTTAAGACTGCATGTCTTTCGCAATGTTAATTATTTAATACAGTTTAAATGAAAGACTACATTTCTTATATTGTAATAATATGTTCTTCAAAAGAATAATGAGTTAAATAATAATAACAAAAACATAAGCATGACATGCTTATAAGTTTATAACATTTAATTAAAAAGATTGTCAGTGTACTCGAAACAATAATTGCAAAATACAGAGTGATCAAAACATACCTATACTTTATTTTTACACGTTCAAGCTTCTTCCTTGTATAATTTAGTTTTAAATCGCTGTTTCAATAGCCCCAAGCAAGATCGATGAGATCATTCATGGCCCTATATTTTATCGATCGCTGTGAAAAACAATTTATTTTATATTTGACGGACATCATTACGTGCGGACGGAAACTCGGACTATTTTCAGTTGTTTTCAATTTTCATAACCTCCCGGTGTTAAATTAACTTATGAGTGAAATAAAAAATTACACGTAAATTTTGTAGACGTTGAGTAAATATTCCACATTCTTAACCTTTCGAAATTTTTCATTCGCTAGTAACGAGTAATGGCTTCGTTTGGACAGATTTATCCACCTCAGCATTGCTTTGTATGAGAATCTTTTGGAAACTTCATTTTGTTGTGATACAATTTATACAGTTATAGACTATCTATTTGCTGTATATTACATCAATTATTGTTCAGCTATTCATGCATTGACAAATACATCAAATTTTACTACATACTGCCTATAGGCTTCACTTATATTTAAAAATAAGTTATAGCTTACGAAATATCGATAACACCTAGAAACACTTCGAATAATTATTATTAACTGTCAACTAATACTTCAATCAACGATAAACATAACTTTAATTTGGTACCAAAACTCATGTCTTACAAAGCAAATAAAGCACAATCTGTTATAACTAAAAACCCATCATTTTCAGCCGCCATCTTGCAGAGCAGAATTCGAAAGGAAGCTAAAGAAGATAGAGTTCGACGCGCACCGAGCGGCGACCTTCAGTGGGGAGAACCACCACAAGTTCTTCTTGGGACACATGATTGTGTTCCGGATGCATCTTAATAAGGTATGTTATAACTTATTCTTTAATAAATTATATGCTGATGTTTCAGCCACGACATGTCTTGATAGAGAAAAGCTTATTTTAGAGGAGATATTGATAAATCCATAGTACTGATCATGGTGGTTTTACTATTTAACAACACCGCAGCTTTCTGATTGACGTCCTTACTTATGTAACACAATTCACATGTCATTTTTCTTGCCAAATAATAAGTATTTTTTTTTTTTTTGAGAAAAATGCAGGACACTAAAAGGGCCAAGTATCTATGAATTTAATCAATTAAGTATCTCGTTCTTTTCCAGAGTGAAGAATACATAAAAAAGTGTGACAAAATCATCAAAACATGTGGCACGCCATGTGAAGTAAGTATACCTACTTTATTACCTATTTTTTCCCAATCAATCACAATAGTAGTTCCCCATAATCTATTAACTAAATGAACCCCACCAATATTCATAAATCGTTAATATTTGCTAATATCATAATAGTACATACTTATTATAAATATTATGCACTCGTCAATGACCAAGGTGAGAACTCAGAATATATATTACATCACTCTTTTCAAAACATTATGTCCGTCTACATCGCAATTAATAAGCTAAATATAAATCAAGATCATTGCACTAGTAAATTATACTACTGACGTTATTCATTGCAAATGTTCGCTTTGGTCTTTTTTGCAAATTAATTTTGATATTTCGTAGATCAAAATCGGTTTTTTAAACTCGTCGAATTAATCGATTAGTTTGGACCAGTGGAATGTCTAACGGAGTTTTATTGTTGGCAATTGGCAGTCGGAATTGCCCATAAGCATCCAAATTGTAATATTTCATATTAAAACAGAAAACAGGTCAAAAAAGGAACGATATTTTCGTAAAAAAATACACTTGTCTTTCATTAACCAACTTAGATTTAAATTCATCAGTGGTAATCAAGTCCCAAAATTGGTCCCAAAATACAAAGGTCCTTATCAATTTTTTTTTGCTACCATTACTTTCGATAATCTATAACAAATTATGACATTTAAATCACCTCACGCATAACTTAAATCCTCACAACACAACATTTTATTAAAAAACAGTGTGTGTGCCGAGCACACGTGTCAGAAGTGAAACTTCTTTGACAAGTCAAAGATACAAAAATCGTCGGCTTACTCCATGATCTGATGGTATTGAAATGACACGAGTTTGAAATTTTACTCTCAACGCTAAAGAAGTTTCACTTCAAAAAAACCTAACACATAACACAAATATAAATTTATAGAAAAAATTCGATCACGAGGTGGGACTCGAACCCGCATCCTTTCACGCCAATCCGGGGCGGATGCTTGACCATAAAACAAATTCTAACATCACAACCATAGCACATTTTATTTAATAAATAAAATAATAATTTCCAGACAACACCCCGTATAACTCGATGGCGGCGTCTCGCTCTAACCGAGATCCACCGCGTGCGCGACGACATACAGCACTCGCGTAGATCCTACAAGGATCTACTTGTGCACGCGCATCGTAAACTTAATCATTTCAGAAAACGCGCCACCTTACGGGCTCAGGACGCAATAAATACGCTACAGTCTTGTGTAAGACGTAGCTAGCCTAAATAAAATTAAAATATATATGTTATGCCGAATTTACACTTTCGTGTGAAGCGAAGTGACATGAATACAAACGTTTATTTATTCAACTAGCTGTGCCCCGCGGTTTTACCCGCATTGCTCCGCGCATTAGTCTTAGCGTTATGATATATAGCCTATATTTTGACCCGATCTGTTAGCATAAACATTCATTAACATTCATGCAAAATTTGCAGTAAATCCATGCAGTACTTTTTGAGTTTAGCCCAGACATACATACAGATAAACCGACAAAAATGCTAAAAACTATTTTTTATGGCTTAAACATCTATTGTAATAATCTTTAAAAAAAATATTCAATGTACAGTTTTGACTTTCACAAGATTTTTATATACCTATATGTATGTAGGTTAGAATTTTCTTCTAGAAGCACTTTTGAATTGTCATAAGTCATAACATAGTTTTACTATTTCATGTTCGTTGTTCGCTTCGCTGTTCGCACGAATGTGTGAATGCGGCTTAAGAAAATTACAAAATATACATTAAGATCTCGTCTAGGTATCGATTGGTTATGCGAGTGCTTTAAATTTAACCTTAGTTTAGATTTTTGCCATATGATATGAGTTATTGTAAAAATAGTTTGTGAAGAATTTTGAGAGAAATAAATTCGGAAATAGAAATATGTAGTATGAGTTATTTCTATTTGATTTACCTAATATTATTTATCTCACATTAAATGCCATGCATACTACGTTATACAGGATGTTTAGTTTTGCAAGTAATATAAAACTTTTTTTTATCATCAAAATATTATGTTTCTTTGTATTATTCTTTATAAATTTAAAATTATTGTTATTGGCTTGTGTTCAAATTAAGATAAGATTTTACTGAAAGTTCCTAATTGGTATTGAAATTATAGATAAATATAAAAGTGTACCTACGAATATTTCATTATTACTACAATGAGTAAGTAGTAAGTATATTTTATATATAGTAATTGATGGTACGTAATCAAAATGAGACTCTTTATTCGAAGTAATATAACTATAAAGTATAAATATATTATATGTACCTAAAACAATATATTATGTGTATTTAATATAATTACTTTATTTCATATAAAATGCATTACTGAAACTATACATAATGTATGCCATAAAAATACCTATATTTGTAATATTTAATTTTATATGAATAAACGAGCTGTCGATAAACGATTGTAAAAATATTCGAACGACCCTTAGAATTATATTAGTTAGATAATTTATTGAAATAAGTAATTAATAATTCCCATACAAAAGTGTGAAAACTGTATTTAACCTACTTATTGTAAGTATGTTGCTTACTTAATAATATACAGAGTTACTAGTAAAACACCAGCAACCTCGCAGGATAAGATAGCTAACATCATATTAGTAACAACATTTGTTCTACGACTTTTTATAATTTGTTAGATTTTATTTTCATACTAAAATAAATATAAAATATTCATTTAATTTTCCGTTTGAATATTATAAACTCTATGCGCATCCCAAAAATTACGTAAACAAGAAGCGAACGAGAGGGGGAAGGGGGCGTCCTTTCGATAGTGAATAGAACATAGACTTACAAATGTTAGGAGAGTACAATAAAAACTTTAAAAAAATAATTTTAAAATAATGTATTGCGTTATGCCAAAAGTCGTAGAACAATTAATGTTGTTACTTATGATGTTAGCTATCTTGTCCTGAGAGGTTGCTGGTGTTTTACAAGTACCTAACCCTGTATATTTTGTGCCATAGGTGTCTTAATTATATGGTATATAAGTACAATACATTATAAACGGTGTCCTGAATATGCTGTATTATGTTTCATGGAACTCATAGTTTTAAGTAGAGCTGAGTGGGACATCCTGTATAAGGAAGATTTTTGTAATTAGTTAACTAAATATTATGTATAATATCAGAACGAATATTACACGACTTTATTCACTTAACAACTAGGTATCTAATCTTTGTTTAACCACTTAACTAAATTTTTTTATTTTAAATTGACTGACTTCAAAAACATTTTAAATCTAAGGATAATCAATTTAAACTAATCCGTTTACTTTAACTCGTTTTGTTTAATCATTCATTTTGAATTTCTTATATTTCTTTTATAATACTTGCTTGGTGTATAATTCTTTAGAAAAGTATTAATTGTTATTATGTACAAACATTTAAAATTTAACTTTAAACTAACTCAAACATACTCCAATAACCTAAGTTATAAGTTAATTTTTTAACAATTTTTGTTAGTAGGTTAAGTTGTACCTCATTGAAAATACGTATTTTAATAAATAAATGGTTACTTAGGTACAATTTAATAAAAAATAAAAAAACTTGAAAGTTCATCGTTTGAGTAAGATAGTTTTTCTTCCCAATAATGACATAGGTTTTGAATTCGTAGCCTTTTAAAATATTTCTTAAACAATAAAAAATACGTATTTTCAATCACATTTAAACGTAAGATTAGGACACACTGGTGATCGTTTGATAAAACTGTTTAAAAACAATATTTTTTTACTAAAGAAACTTTTGAATTAATACCTAATAATTAAAATTATATATCTCATTGTTTTTTGCTTGTATAAACTATACTTAACCGTTAACTTAAAATAATGTAATGAGGAATATAATCTATGCCTTTATGTTTATAGTTGTATAGGTACGTAATGAAAACCTCACAGTATCCTATTTCTCTGACAACACTATTTTATAGCTACCTACCTAGCTTAATTATGTACCTACACAATTTCTATCAAAATTATGCAAACGATCATCCTAGTTATAAATTAGACATAGCTTAGAATAATCTGTACTTAGTCTCACTGTGATAGTCGTAATTTATTAAATTATTGTAAAATAACAAAATATGTTATATCGAGAGTACAACTATTGCTTATGTTTGTTGTTAATTTGATGAATATTTTTGTAATAAAGTCATAACGAAGAATATGTGTTTTATTAATAATACACCTCATCTTTATAGGTAACCGTAATTTTATAATGTATAAGAACATTTACCAAATTTACGTTAAGTACTCTTTTCTTATTTAGGTAAGTAATTAGATGATATCTAGAAGTATTTTAAGTAGTGAGTTGATTCGACAGAAATGTTTTAAATTTTTAGCTTTTTATCTAGTTCGATTCCCGGACTAAGTGAGTATTTAAATGCTATTGCTAATTAATAATAAAGGAATGTTTCCTTTCCGAAAAAATGATATCGACAGTACCTATTTAAAGAACTGTTCCTCCAGGCCCCATTCAAACTTTCCACCTTGTATAAAAAATAAAGTATGTAATTACCTATTAAGTAAAATTCAACAAACAAATTTTTATAACATCAACGCAACAAATTTAAAACAGCATCCCGGGTTCAAAGCTAGTATATTCCCTTATCTATGTCCCTTGACTCTTAGAACTTGACATCAGCACTAATCTAGTACTTGCACTGATGCGATTTAGATATAATGTGTCGTGTTTATTTCATTTTCTTATTTCTTAGTTATGTGCATTGTAAGGTGAGTGCAGATTATTCAGAAAAAAATATTATCTTTCTTATAAGTACCAGAGATACCTACAGTTTACATATTATAGTCTGATTTAACTTAGTAATTAATATAAAATAGGGATTAGGATGCAAAAATAAAACAAATAAATGTTTCTAACAACTTGTGTATTTATCATTCCACATTTGGTTATTGCACGCCTCATATTTTAAAACTACAACATAATAAAGAAAAGATATCCTACTGATATTAAAAACGCATTAGTTACGCCAAAGTTTCAAAGTGCCATTTCGCGCGAAAACCATTGAACGGATTTGATGAATTGATGATAGATACTTGTCGCCAGAATAACCCTTGAGTCAACTACATAGTTCTTCCATAGTTATAAACAAATAATTTTACGAAACACTGAAATGTTGCCAATTCAAATTCTCAGATTGCACCAGCAACCATATCGGAAACATTACTCAAATACGAACAATATATAAAATCATCCCACGACCTCGACAAGAGTGACAAAGTTCTTCTGAAGAGCTGGTCGACGGAGAATCAAGTGTTTCTGGTCAATGTGACGTCACATTATAGACTGGATATGACCAGGCATAAGGAACACAGCTTTAATACTAATGCGGTTAGCCAGAATGTATGTTACTATAATTATTATTTTTGGAACAGTAGCATGTAAGTAACTTACATGCTACTGTTCCAAAAATAAACTAACTGTTAGTTGTTCTAAACTAACTGTTAGTTTAGAAGTAGGTATGTGCGAAAGTATGCATGGATAGATAGATATTTGTTATTCTTTCACGCAAAAATAGATGTTGATGTAATTTCGCAGTGTTACGTAATTTGGTACCTTCAGCCCTACAATGACCATAATATAAAAACTGGTTCTCGCTCTATCTTATATTAATGATATAAGATAGAGCGAGAACCAGTTTTTATTCCTCAAACTGATAACGAAACATTTTACTGATAACAACAATAAACAAATCTATGATCTATTATTGATATATACCTAAGCAATGTTTTATGAAGTATTCCTTTCAAATTTTTTTCATTAAATCTGTCCTAAGACCTACTCTGTAATTATTTTATCAGTGGCTCGATTGCCTATCTCTACACGAGAAGGAAATAAGGAAATCGGAAAGTACGTACTATGAGAGTGAAAAGGAATGTCTCAAAGTGGCCAGTGTTGCTGATAATACTGAGAGGAGAGCTGTTCATCAGGTTGCCAAGGAGGTGGGGAACATAGTTCATTAAATATTGTTTTGGATATTTTATTAATTAAAATTTTTGATATAATTATGAGGAACATAACTAATGGTAAGAGTAGTGGTTATGATTTGTTTTTATGGTTTAGTACAAGGTATTAAAGTTAACAAATATAGAACAATTCATTGGAAACCATCAGCAATTGACAAAACAATTAAATGTTATGAATGATGTTTAAAATCTTGTAAAGGAATTGAATGTGATTTACTGGATTCCAATTGCTACATACATTTTAACATCAGACTCATTGTAGGTAATTTCAGAGATGGTTGAATTTGAATTGCATTTAATATTTTTTAGATAAAAAAATGGCGGAAAAGCTACAGATATTTGGCCAATCAGTGTCACCAGGATAATCCAGGGAATGAAGAAGCTGTTGGATTGTGTTTAGTCGAATATGTAAGTTACATTTCATAATGAGTAAAAGCCAGTTTTTATTTAAATACATATCTAGAGTCAGATTAGCAGATTTTAAAATGAAAAGGAATAATTTAATAGAATTACATAAAATTACCATTAAAATGTAATATTTTTACTAGGTAAGCATCTTATCTATTAATAATGAAAATAAAATACTGTATACTTATTAGTAGATTTCTATTCAAATTACTAGCTAATATACTATTGAAATAGTCTCCTACTTAATTTCTTTTTCTAGATGCAGCGAGACAACTTTGATATAGCTTTTCAAAGGCTAATCAATTTGAAACATAAAGCGATGGGCGATCTGTACCTTAAAATGGTGTATGCCTCGTTCAGTTTGGAAGAGTGTTTGAAATCGTGTTTATCTCAATATCTAAATACAGTTAGAAGTATTATGGATAACTTGAATATATGTTATGATTTGAAGAATAAAAATAGTGCAAAATATAATGTGTTTTATTGCTTTTCCTTGTTTTTAGGGCCGATTTTACAATTTTGGTTGAAAATTATCCGCCCAATAAAATATTATGTAGCCAGTAATATAAAAAATGTCACATGAAAATGTCAGAGATGGGAAATTAGCACATTTTTGTAATGCTTTTTTAATACAATAGTCCACGACATTGAGTTACTATGTTCTTCGTACTAGAGAGGGCATCTCTACACTGCACTTACCCCGTCCGATTAGGGCCCTTCTGGCCTCCTCCACTCAAGCGACAGCTCAAGCCGAGGTTCGTGGTCCCCGTCAAGGGGGGACGCCCTTGTGCATGTCGCTACCAGGGTGAACCTTCAGTTCACCCCCGCGTCCGCGTTAAAATGTAGAAGCCCTTCTGGCTAACATTGAGAGACACCACACAAAAAAACAAAAAAAAACTGCACTTACACTTAAGACTACAGGCCCATGTTGAAAAAGTTATGGGTCATTTGAACCACCAAGCGACCTATCTAGAACGATATAAGAGCATAAAATAATAAGATTCAGCACTATGACGTCACATGTAAGCTGTCCATTGTCCAACTGAGTGCAGATGAGAATTCGAAAATACAGGTAGAGATTTTTTCCCCTTGTCTCCATGATTTTTGTACGGCGTTGCGGAATAATAGATTAAAAGCAGTATAGAAATAGTATGACACAGATGCCATAGAGGTACTTAAATCAAGAATTATTTTCAAAAGTAAAACAACACAAATAGAAAAATCATCATTTATTCATTAATATCAAGTGGTATCAAATACTTCGTTGTAAATATACGTATAAAATATGTACAAAAAATACTTATTTTACTCAATCTTATCTAAAAATATATTCTATTACTTTGTACAATATTTTGATTTTGAAATTCATGGACCATATTATTAAGTTAATTTCATTGGTCCTTAGTTTTTATTGTCTTAAATCGTATTGGTCGTTGAATTTATTATATTAATACAATTTTATGGCAATTTATTTTTGTAAATATTCAGAAAAGTTTACACATTGAAAAGTAAATCGATATTGACACACAACACGCGAAAACCAAAAATTTGTAAAAAAATATAGGTAAATCATAAAAAAATCGATTTCATTAAATAATACCGTAAACTTAAATAAGTAAAAAAAATAATTTAAAATACATCATGGCTAAGATTTTGAGATTCTGTAAAATATATCACAAAATTATTAAGTCTTGTGTTAGAAACGGGTAAAAAATATTTATAACTAAAAATGAATACAAAAATTATCTATAATATTAAACTAAATACCTATACAAATACATACTATAGGAGTATTTATACAATTAATGAACGTTGACGACGTATTACTGGTAACTTTAAAGATCAGAATTTAGTAGAAACAAGGAAGTAAGGAGCATTTTAAAAAGTGTAGTTTTTAAAAAAGAATTAAGGAAATAAAATTTATTGTAATAATGTCTATTTGTAATATTTAAATTAATACCAATGATACCTATTCTGAGTTGAGTATTCTATAGGAGTAACAACCGACTTAAAAAAAGGTTCATAATTCGGCCGGTATATTTTTCATGACACATTTCAGTTTAAAATGCAAATAGAAATGTATGACAAAATATATTACAATTTGTACTGTGATTAATCTGATATATCACACTTGGCAATATTAAAAAAAATCTATTTTTACTCATAATTATGAAAAACAGGATTTTATTTTTCAAAATATTCCATTTGTATATATTTTAGAGCATTTCAATGAATAATGTAAATAATACGTCGCCAACATGCATGCATTTTATTTAATTATATTTACATATCAAAACTTATCGAGATATTTTCATCTCAAAGCTAATGACTCGTTTGTCGTATTACAATACGTATAAAATATACAGGTTTTACAAAATGTTTAATAATTTTATGTTAAGTAATTTAAAATATTTAATTTTCTTTTTATTTAAATTGTAAAGAAACTTGAAAAGATTTTTTGTGTGATTTAAAATAACGAAGTATTTTTTTCGTTTTTTCTACTATCATTTTTTTTCTCAATATTATAAACATTTTGTAAAACCGTATGTCGATACATTTATCTACTTGAATATCTAGGTGTAATTAATTTATAGGGGTCCCAACCCCGCGGGGCGCGGCGGGGGCTCCGGGGTGTCCGCTGTTGGGGGTTTGAATGTGCTACCCTGGAAATTAATAAAATATGTTAAATATATGTATTCTATTTATTATATAGGGTTATTTAAGTATTTTAGATAAGCTATAGTTTTCTTTTTGCGTTATATTACTTCAAAACGAAAGGATTGATATTGACTATTTTCTTTGGTACATAAAATCCAAAAACTATCTATATATTGCAAAGAAAAAAATAAGATAATAATTAATAAGATAAGCATTTGTAATCTTAAAAAATGATGGACCGATTTTGATGATCGTTAGTTTGCTACATTAGTAAAGTACCTTCCTATGGAAAAAAGTAATAAAAAACACTATTTCTATACATGTAAGTAATTTAATTTTACCATTAAAAAAAAAACTTAATGTCACTTCTAAGACATTTTATTCAATGTAGCAGATACATTATTTTATGAAAATATTAAAACATAAATGCGGTCCATTTTTTCGTCACATATTTTTCCTATTTCAAATCCAAAAAATACTCAAAATAAATAAATATAATATCACCTGGAAGCCCATAGCGGCCTCGTGCGCGTCGGGCGAGTGCCGGCCGAGCGTCGCGTAGTCGCCGAGCCGCTCCACCCCGCCCGATATCGTCGCGTATGTGTTGTCTACCGTCTGTTAAGGTGATGAATTAATTTTTCTAACATTTACGGCCCTTTTCAAACCTTCGTAAATTTTATATTATTAAAGTTGTCGTGATGAAAATTCTTGACAAGAAAGTTCAATAGTAACACAATACGTCTACCGTTTTAGAAACATGATTCCATGATATTTTCTCGATAGAAAAAAAATACAAAGTTATCATTGTTATTTTTTTTTAATCTCTGGCATCTTCAAAATAACAATCGTAAAGTTACGACTTTTTGGATATTAACTATAAAATATACAACCTATACGTCTACCGAGTTAGAATTTTGAAATATGCGATGGTTTTGAAATAAACAAGAAATACTTGAAATTAGCGCGCGACCAGCCAATATAGCGAGAGCCGCCCTGTACCTTCCTACCCCGATCGCTGCACGAGTCATTCCCGCTACGGCCGTCACACGGGGAACTTGTGTCGCTCGCGCAATCGTAAAAAAGGGTGACAACACGATAAGACAAAATGAGACAAATGGGGACAATAAAGAAAATAAGAAGAAGAAACATAAAGGTTGGAGGAAAAAGAATGCTTACAATTGGAACAAATTAATGAAGTAAGTTGGTTTTATTTTAAATTTGATGATAATTGTATTATAGACGATGTTTGATATGTACCCCTGTTTTAAGTACATAACGAATGTGTAAGATTTTTTCATTTATAGCATAAATAATCTGTTCAGAAATCCGGAATCCAGAAGGAAAATAAACCCACTGATTGTTCACAATGTGAATCCACTCCTTCGTAAGTACCTTTATTCAGTCAAAAATGTATGTTATCAAAGCTCTACTGGTTTTATCGCATGATTCCATTTTTAGCAAAAAGCAACAAAGTGCAAAGAAATAAAAAATCATGGTGAACTTAGTGGAAGTATGGTGGACATAATATGGAACAGGAGCTCATTGGAGTAGTATTATATTTAAAAAAATACGAAATAATTTCAAGAATTACATTTCTTAGAAGGTGGTAGATAAGTATGTTGTATAAAGAATTTGATGTTGATATTTATTTCATTTATACTTACTACACCTGTGCGGGAAATTGCTTAGTATTATTACTAACAGGTTTATATTCATATTTACATAGTAATGTGAGTTTTCATTTCGAAAAATTTTGTGTAAGTATATTAAATTGAGTTCCTGGGTGATCTGGAAACACAATTGGGCCCGGAAGATGGCGCTGCAGTCACTCCTCCTAATGACATGAACCGATTTGGATGAATATTTGTGTGCACATTTCATTTTTGTGGGATGATTGGTTGATTCGCTTTCACATTAGCTAATATTATGTATTTTTGTTGTTAGAAAGTAAGCTTAATTTAATGTTTATAATACATTATTATTGGTATAAATAAGCCAGTGTTCGTCTCACATTGCTGTACCTGCCTACCTACCCTACCAGGGCCTAACTTTGTTCTGGCTATTTTATTTTGATTATTTGTAATGAATAATTACAATTATAATAGAGTGCAAAAAATAAAAAATACATGCGTATATTTTGTGTTTTTTTTTAACAATTTTTTTATTTAAAAAAATATCATTCCGACCGCGGCTTTGCCCGCGTGGAATTAGATTATATCGTGAATCCTGTCTTATTCCACAGAAGTGTTCAGTTCGGATAAAAAGTATCCTATGTGTAAATCCAGGCAATTAGCTATATTTTATCAAAATTGGTAATGTAGTCTTGACGTGATTAAGTAACAACTAACAAAAAAATATACAAATTAACATCCAAAGTTTCGCATCAGTTTTACTGTATTAGTGATATCTTCCACTCTTGACTTTGACTGAGAAGAATTAGGGTTTATAACTTCTTTCAGAAATATTACCTTTCATTTCTGGGCATGACGTAATATCTACGTCAGCATCAAATTCTATCTAAATCCATTCAGTAGTCCGCGTTATTGAGTACCATTTCATTTTTTCAGAGTAACAATATTTTTTGTTATTTTAAAGATTATTTATAACCTGTATTATTTTGTAATAAAGTGAACATTACGAAATAATAATAATTATTAATAATGTCTAAGTAGTTGTTAAAAAGAAGATTATTTATTTATAAACAAGAAAATAAAACCAATAAATCAACAATTAAATATATGTATAAGAATATTATAACTGTATGACGACTCCATACATGTTTGTCCCGAGTCGGCCAGCGGCAGCGCGGCGAGTTTGCAAGAATGACTTCGCGCACACCCGCGTTCGCGATAGCGAGCTATTAGACTCCGCCCGCCAAGCAGTAGATTTTTTTTTGTGTATCGTCTTAACATTTACATAAGGTTTATGTTAATAAAAAGTTGTAATATGTGTTGAGTTAGGAATTTTGCAAATTAACCTCTCAACCACCGAGTGGCCAGATCCGACCGCGACACAATAGATTTTCTATTGTGTCTGTGATTCCGGGGCCTGATGGATTAAGAGATTTTTATAGGAAAAAGATAAAAAAAAATTTGGTTGTCTGTAAAGTCGGTTTACTGACGATAGTTGAACGTGACAACGTCCGATTGTGCTTCTTTGTCGCTCGTTCCGCGCTCTCACTTGCACTTCAAGCCTTACATGGAACGCCTCAGAGCGAGGTAACGCCGTATGAGTCATGTTTTTTCGTGCGTGCAGCCAGCTCTATCGAATTATAAGACGTTGTCACGTCAAAATAAAACTAAATTAAAATATGCACACACAACCTACAGACACCTGAAATGGCGTTGGGCAGAACATTTAGAGAAAGTAGAGAGAAATGGACTAAGTTAGTAACGGAATAGTATCCAAGAGATAGCAAAAGGAATAGAGGTAGACAAAGCAAAAGATGGGAAGATGAATTTAAGAAAATAGCCGGTCCTGTATGGACCCGCTTAGCAAAAGATAGAAATACCTGGAAATCTTTAGAGGAGGCCTTTGTCGACAGACAAGCTGTTCCTTATAAACATCCTGTTGCCGATATTATAAATAAAAATTAGAATAAGTAGAATTAACTTAATTTTTAAGAAATTGGCATGTAATAATTTTAAGAAAAGTAACAGCAATAAAGGCTATTTTATTTATTTACTATTATTAAACTCAAACTCTATGAAATGAAATTACTCTTTTAATGAAGTTTTAAAATATCAAGTCATATTTATCCTTATCAAGAAAGCATACAACAAAAGTAAATCACACACAATCATACATACACTATGTATTATGCAATTTGTTCTCAGCGTTAGCGAACACTATCAAAATAGCAGGTTCTAGATAATTTTTCGTTCTTTTTTGGTATATCTTTTACAATAATCAATCACAGTCCCAAGACTGTGATTTTAAGAATTTTTATATTTTTTGAAGTTTTTGTTACTTTTCAAACTCAAAAAAAAAACTCAAACATAAAAACACGTAATTTATATATCGAAGTGTCTAGTCGTCCGCTAAACGGATGAATAAAATAAAAATTAGTCGTCCGGTTACCGGATGAATAAAATAATTTAATCGTCCGATTACCGGATGAATAAAATAGTTTAATCGTCCGATTAATCGGATTAATAGATAACCTTTTAACACTAAAGCTAGTTGGGTTGGACTAAAGCAAAGGGGGCGCAGGACTTAGTAAATTTTTGATGGAGTTGGTGTCATTATAACACCTATTTATTATTGTTTTATCGTAAAGATTACGCTAATATAAGCATGTTTTATAGGAACAACTTTTCTCTAAAATCAAAAATGGCCGAGATATTCGCCCTTAATTCGTTAGGTTAGGTTAGGTTAAGTTTCTTAAAAAAAACTACACAAAAATAGGAGCCCGGCGAAGCGGGGCTCCGTTGACGCGCAAAAAAAATCAAGTTTAGGTTAGGTTAGCCGTTAGGTTAGGTTAGGT
>CAJQZN010037028.1:1079-15338 GCA_907164685.1 Colias eurytheme | reverse complement strand
CCTGGGTATGCCTAAATGCATTCTCCACTATAAAAAAAAAAAAAAAAAAAAAAAGGGGTTTAAGAATTGTTTTGTTATTTTTATTTTATCTGGAGGTATTGATTTATGTTTTAGCCTATATAGGATTAGATATTCCAAAGAAAAATAATAAACTATGAATGTATAGAGTTAGTGTCTATATTTTTTTATATAATCACATCGAAATAATCACTATTACAGTATAGATTGAAAGTAAGATATACCCAATAGAAATCACAAAACACCAGAAATGTAGTTTTTAAATTAGCTAGTGCTGACTCAGCATTCGTTGTTCTGTCAGTCACTTAGAGATATAAAAAATAATTATAATATACAACAAATTCTCAGATATCTCATGATATAAAATTTCATTAAAATCGGTCTAATTGTTTTCGAGGATAGCAACAAACACTGTGACACGAAAATTTTACAACATATACAAACGTTTATAAATTCACCGCATCGCAGTAAAGCCATATAACGTTAAAATAATCCCAAACTGTTTGATATGTTAGAAATTTATTACTATTGAATAAATTATTAAATTACTGGCAGGGGTGTCCACTGTCCATGTTTTGGAATTAAATTGAATTTTTATATAACTACGAAGATGTAGAGCAGACTATCATAAAGAATTTGTATTAACAACATTCTATTTCATATATATGTCGCAGGTTTTTCATAAAATTTGGTTTTTGATCAAAAACCTAGGTTTTTCATCAAAAACCGGAAGATGACACATTTTAAACTCAATTTCATCAAAAACCTGTAACAATCCAGATTTTTGATCAAAAACCTGAACTAGTTTGGGTTTATGATCAATCTGATTGGATTGAAGGAGGAGAATATTGATTGGATCATGGATGTAAAATTTTGATAGATGATTGTTTTCTTTCTACTAAGTTGCAAATGATGATGGATTGTTTTATTTATTTCATTTAAATTTGTCATAAAACAAAGCAAACCCGTGATTATGACAAGAACTTTATCATAAACCCAAACTAGTTCAGGTTTTTGATCAAAAATCTGGATTGTTACAGGTTTTTGATGAAATTGAGTTTAAAATGTGTCATCTTCCGTTTTTCAAGTTTTTGATCAAAAACCTAATTTTATGAAAAACCTGCGACATATATAATATATATATGTATATATGCAACAAACAAGATTATATATTACTAGCGGTCCGCCCCGACTTCACCTGTGGTACATATATATTTACGTTTTCTCTACATAAGAACCATCCTCGTACTTCAAGGAATATAATAAAAAAAGAATTATCGAAATTGGTCCACCCGTTCACGCGTGATGACGTGACCAAGGAAAACGGGTTTCATTTTTATATACATACTAGCGGTCCGCCCCGGCTTCGCCCGTGGTACATATTTACGTTTCCTCTACGTAAGAACCATCCTCGTACTTCAATGAATATAATAAAAAAAGAATTAACGAAATCGGTTCAGCCGTTCTCAAGTTATGCGCTTACCAACACATTTTGGGATTCATTTTTATATATTACACTAGCGGTCCGCCCCGGCTTCGCCCGTGGAACATACTTACGTTTTCTCTACATAAGAACCATCATCGTACTTCAAGGAATATAATAAAAAAAGAATTATCGAAATTGGTCCACCCGTTCACGCGTGATGACGTGACCAAGGAAAACGGGTTTCATTTTTATATACATACTAGCGGTCCGCCCCGGCTTCGCCCGTGGTACATATTTACGTTTTCTCTACATAAGAACCATCCTGGTACTTCAAGAAATATAATAAAAAAAAGAATTATCGAAATCGGTCCACCCGTTCTCGAGTTATGCGCTTACCAACACATTTTGCGATTCATTTTTATATTATAGACTAGCGGTCCGCCCCGGCTTCGCCCATGGTACATATTTACGTTTTCTCTACATAAGAACCATCCTCGTACTTCAAGAAATATAATAAAAAAAGAATTATCGAAATCGGTTCAGCCGTTCTCGAGTTATGCGCTTACCAACACATTTTGCGATTCATTTTTATATATAAAGACTAGCGGTCCGCCCCGGCTTCGCCCGTGGTACATATTTACGTTTTCTCTACATAAGAACCATCCTTGTACTTCAAGGAATATAATAAAAAAAGAATTATCGAAATCGGTTCAGCCGTTCTCGAGTTATGCGCTTACCAACACATTTTGCGATTCATTTTTATATATAAGAAGAAGAAGAAGATTACATTAGATAAGGTATCTAATGTAGATTGTAATATTCCTGTTATTGTAGTTGTATCTCTTTTCAAGTAGTCGAAAGTAGTATAGATCTAAGCGTCTTTGGCAAGTAGTGCATGAAACAATATCAGTACTAAATAGACTACTGCTTATCTTATAAATTAATTTAACATGTATGCTATTATTTGAAATATGAATAATAATATTATTATATAAGTAGATGCGAATTCCGCCCGCGGCTTCCGATGTAATCATTAGTATCGTAATCAAACGAAAACCCGCATAGTCCCCGGTCCCGTGGGATTTCCAGGATATAACATAACTTGTTATTTCTCATGTCTCTCAACACCTTTATAACAAATTTTAACCAAATTGGTTCTATGGTATAGGCGTGAAGAAGATACCTCTTCAGTCTACCGACAGAGAGATTTATTTTGGCATTTATAATATGGAGTTGTAAATATTCAAAAGTAAAAGGTGTAATAATTCATAAGTGCTTCTAGAAGAAGTCTAATTGAATAAATAAATGTTTGAGTTTGAAAAAATAGTAGATCAATCCACGCGAAAAAGCTAGTGTAAAATAACGCCGCGTTAGCACCCCTATAGAGCCGACCGTAGACTCGTACTTAAGTAGAATTTGTTTTCAGGTCATAGCCTACTCTGGCCTTGTTACGCTTTATCTGTATTGCAATCAGAATGCTTACTAATGCCTGCAAATTGCACCGAAAGTCCAATGTAGCAGAGCACGAAACGATCAAATAATTGAAAAATTTAATGGTGTGATTTAACAATCAGATTTTTGTATTAAGTGTCTGTTACATACGTACAATTAAAATAAAAAAATTCACTGATTTTAATCGCTATTAAGGATATTATATTATATTTACCTTAACGTTTCCATTAAATATTCCATGACATATTATATTATTTTATTCCGTCGTTTGAGCACTCTACAGAGTGCAAGGTTACGGTCCGTTAGTGCTCTTTAGAATACATTCTTTAAAGTATTTTATACCTGAATGTATTCGTTTTACCAAATACGAGTAGGTAGATACTATTTATGATGTTATATTATTGACTGCGAGTAGTTAATGAATTCATATTATTTTGTCAAGGGTGTAACCCCTTGCCCTCGATTTGGGTCAAGTTCATATTTATCTTTTTCAATGTGGTAAATAATTTATACGAATTTGTAGCGACGTACAGTGTGAACTTTGAAGGCTATAATATTATTCTAGTAAGTATTATTGGAAAAAGTCTATGAGTAGGTCTTAGGAGTAGGTATGTATTTATTGACATGAAATTTTCAAAAATCAGTATTAGAACTAATATATAGCCTTATTATTAGTAGCGTATTATTAGTGTCTTTTACAAATTCTGGCTTCTTAATATTATAATATTTACAGGCGATTCGACTATAAATATTATAAATCGAAGGTGGTATTTTTTTTCAGTAAAAAAGTAAAAATGTATCGTTAAAAATAAACTTCAGTGTTAAATGACTTTATCACCAAGTCATCCTTCGCCTTACCTACCTTTACTTTTTTAGAAGTTATTTATTTAGAACATCGGATAAATAATTATATTATTATGTAAAGTAAAATAAACCATACTCACAGCTCTATGCGTAACAAACGACGTTCTCCCTTGCAGTCTTGCGCTGATCTTCGCGGGCGTGTCTTCATCCTCTCTCTTCGGGTCGAACCAGCCAAATGCCGCGCCAACCACCAGCACTGCGCCCAGAATCATCAGCGCGAGGAACCCACCAATCGCCGCCTTCGTAGTCTGTGATATTACCATCGCCATCGTCCCCACCACTTATCATCTATTCCACATTATTCACACACGCACACACTACAAGTCTATCTCATATACACGTTGGGCGCCAAAGTCACCCGGCTGAAATTTTTTAAATTAAATATCGTGCTCATTCAACGTTGGGTACTTTTAGGTAAGGTTAATTGATTAATACGTGCCCTCTTACGTAATATGATTAGGCGGAAATTAAAAAAGCTCATGTTACGTGTGTTTGATAAATTATTTCGCGCGGTGTAATTTTTCCGTATATTTTTTCGCCGGAATGTCCCTAATTTGTTTGTGGTCTACACGTTATTTACCTAAGTTTTAGCTGAAGTTTTGTATCATTTTCCCTAAGGATAAAGTTAATAATACACATTTTGATACAAACTTTAATATTCGTTATTATAGCGGGATGGAATGCTTGAACTATTTCAATCTCGAACGCGATATAAATCAAAGTGGTATGAATGCGCCAGCTTGCATGTAGAAAGTATGTACCAAAAGCGAGCTAACGAAACTTTAAACACGTCACGCAATGCTTTGAAGAGCTGAATCCTTTTTATATTTTCAGTCTCGTATTAAATGTGTGATGTCTGTTATAATCAAAAGCGCTTTTGTGTCAATGTTAAAAAGAGTTTTACAATTATAATAGTGCAAGTTCTATTCACAGGATATGTAACAAACAAATGCAACCTAATATATAAAACGCATATTATAACTGTCATAATAAAATTTTATTACCTAATTCACATACCTTCGCTAATAAACAAAGCTAACACATCATTCTAACATCAATGCTCTTTTTTCTATATTAAATTCAAAATAAACAACATATGTTTTGGTCATTTACCTAACTCACGATTCAAAACCCTAACAAAATGCTACACATGCATAAAAATAATACATAGCGTATTTGTATTAACATTATACAGGTGAAGGCTAAAAAACACCTTTCGGAAGTAACATGGCGGTGCGGAAAGGGGTGACACTTGACGAGAAGCATTGTACTATATGCAACACGATAACCTATATCTATGTAGCATAAGAGGAAAATTGCTGTACACAATGGACTTCTGTATCGTGTCGTTTTGATAAGTATTGTATGTGTGCCTTTGGAACTATAAACCTGAGTGTATCCTTATTTGTGAAGATTCTGTTTTAAAGAACGTAATGATGATATTTTGTGACTTATGATGAAAGATGATTCGAACTAAAATTGTTATTTAATGTTTTATTACTAATGTTATAATAACAGCTATGATGAATTGAAAATTACGAAAATTGTTATAATAATATGCTTGAAGTTGTAACGTAAGTCTTGGTAAAAAAAATCTGTAACATTATGGAAATGAAAGCTCATTTTTTAAAACAAAACCATTTTGTACATTTTTCAGCATTTACCAAAGAAACAAAAATATTCTGTACAACAAAAAAATGTTGAACATTTTTTTGCAATTACTACACAGCTTATAAGAATTCGTATTTGCGATTAACTGACCCGTATGACCTCCAATACTTCAATATAGTTTGAGTAAAACTACGTCACAGGGTTTCCACTCATATAATAACGAGGGAGTGTTAGAATAAACTTAATATATTTCTAAGAGTCAAGTTTCAAGAACAATCTAAAAATATATTAAGAACTGATTCTAATAATATGTGGAGGACATTCGTAATATAATTATTTCAAAGAAATAGTATTAAAATCGACGCGACTGTAAAAATTAAATCGTTAATGACGGAACAATAACAGGGCTAGACAATCGACATCGGGAATTACTCGGTTGTTATCCATATTTCTAGGAACAATTCCGCATAACGATTAAAACTTTAAGGCTACATTTAAACAGCGCTTATTTATCAAAAATATATTTATGCTGAATGAAATCGTTATAATAATAATAGGTTTTTTAAATATTTGTTAAAAGTATTTATCTTAAATTGTAAAGATTAATTTGTTAACTTGAACGTGCTAATCAAAGGAACCCCGAATTGAAATTTATTTCACCGTTAATAGTAAATTTATCGAAGAAGCTACCTGTATATAATATCATCACGCTAAGACCAATAGAAGCGGAGCAATGCAGGTAAGACCGCGGGACACAGCTAGTCTTTGATACAATCTTAAATACATTTCATCATAAATCAAAGACTCGGGAAGCGTCTTACATCAAGAAACAGACAGAACCGCAGTCATTAGTATGTATTGCTTGGACGATGTCTTACATCTCTTTGACAAGGAACGGCCCTTTGAGTCCGATATTACTAACGAAGTGGAATGCTATGAATAAGCTTATTACTAAATCCGTTTGGAATATCAATATCCTAATATATAGATGTGGTATTCGTAATTCTTTAGATTAATTAAAGTAGAAGTTATTTTGGTCGTCTCATACTAATTCTTCAAGGAAATTTTCCGTTCATTTAAAAAAAATATTTCGCAAGAAGCAATATTTAAATAAAATTTATAAACTTATGATGAAGTTCAACGAACTTTGCAATAAAAATGCCCATCAATTTATTTTTAATCCAGAAATGTATTCACGTGGGTGTCATATTCTGAAAATTGGAAAAATTTAGAAGCTTTTTCTAAAAAGATAGGTAATGGATATTTTTTGTTACTTTCATTACAAACAATTAGCATTAAAGTTTATTTAAAATCGTATAAATATATAGGAAAAAGCAGGGATTAAATGTAAATTCCCGAACTAGAAAGAAAAGCCATATAACAAGCCCGACCTAATTGGTAACGAAGCACTATTACCAGAGGAATATCCTATAAAATCTATATTGTGATCTTCTTACGCGCATCTTTATGTAACTGCTTTTATGAAAATTATTAATTAATATAACTATTCTGTTATCATTATTCTGTTTTTGATAGCAATAAATACGTATAATTCGTAATGGAAATCTTTGGGGGAGGCCTATGTCCTGCAGTGGACATCCTGAAAGGCTGGAACGACGATGTATATTATTGTCAACTAGCTTTCCGCCCGCGGCTTCGCCCGCTTTGTCTAAAACATAATAAATTATATTCCTCTTGAATCATTCTATCTATTAAAAAAATCGCATCAAAATCCGTTGCGTAGTTTTAAAGATTTAAGCATACATAGGGACATAGGGACAGAGAAAGCGACGTTGTTTTATACTATGTCACTACATAGTATAAAACAAAGTAAACATCGTATAACAAAGTATATGGTGAAGGAAACTTATAATAATTATATTTAGTTTTATAGCATTCAAATACTTAAAAAATCTCAATTATGAAAATTTTCAAATAGTTTCCTTCACGTTTGCTAGTTGTTGTTCCAAAATTGTCTAATTATAAAAAAATAAGAGCGTGTGTGCCGAGCACACGTGTCAGAAGTGAAACTTCTTTGGCAAGATTTAAAGGTACCAAAATCGTTACCTTAGGCCATGACGCGACCTTGAAATTTTACTCTCAACGTGCCTAAAGAAGTTTAATAAAAAATATTAATGTAAGTACTAAAACAATTAAATGTTGATTCTCTAATAGAGCTCTTAAGCATAATATATTTATACAAGAACCAATAACCTCCATTACGAATTTACTCCACTTTAATCTTTCAAGTTTGTTCTTGAAACTTGCTTAGTATAAGATAATTGTGTTTACGTTATCCGTAGTTTGTAATTGAATTAATGTAACAATAATTAAAAGTTACAACACAATGTAAACAATTAGTAAAGACCCCTTGAACACTTAATAAGTTTTGTTATTATTGTATGAGGATAGATGTCAAGTTTTACATAATGTATTATAATTAATATGTAAACGGGTAACTTTTCAATGAAATTAAAATAATTTAAGCCATATTGCAAGGGTATATAATATGGCTGTTTTTGATAGCTTAGTATTAACAAAAAAACCGGTTTATTTCTTAGAAATATTTCGTAGAATCGAGTCAATAACACAATTTCAGGAAATCAAATCATAATGCCAAAACATAGTCATATAAGCGACATCATTTTATCACACGTATTATCACAGAATTACAACTAGTAACTATGGTATCCTACTAATATTATAAATGCGAAAGTTTGTGAGGATTTGTGTGTGTGTTTGTTACTCTTTCACGCAAATACTACTAAACCGATTACAATGAAATTTAGCACATATACATATAGAGGGTAACTTGGATTATGAGAAATATGCGGGTTTTCCTTTGAAAACGCGGGCGAAACCGGGGGCGGAAATCTAGTGATGTACTATTTACAATGTATCTATACTATCTTCAGATGTTTAACATAATATGTATATTCACTATCCGTTTAATAAACCCGTCTAATAAAGGACATAATTTCACTGTGTTTTTGCCATACCGTACGTACCATACTGCACCCTTAGTTTTTACGAAGCGCGGCTGGCTCATTTTCTCTTCACATTAAGATGAATGATGACGTATTGTTTAACACAGCTCTAGGATAGCTATTGTTAAGAAAACAGAATGCTCGTTCAAGCGTTGTTCTTTCAAATTCCGACAGCGCTTTTAAATTGCAGCACACAAATATAACGTTACTTAAAATGGTGCTATTTATTTTTCTTTGTTGGTTCCAACTTGCTAGCAAGATAGGTTCATGCATTTATCACGAGTAAACTTAAAAATGTTCAAATTAACGTGACTCTTTAGCTATTTATACAGTAAAACTTAATTCAATATTTGTTGAAATATGTGTATTATTGTTATTATTATAGGTACACATATATTAGTATTATTATCCATATAAATACAATTATATTATCTAATATGAGCTCTATAAATTTTGTATTAATACCTATTACTAATTCAAACATAGTGAACAGCATAAAATCAATTCTATAGAATAATATGCCTTCCATCTAATCATCAATACACTAGAACCTCCAACAAATACTTAGATACAAATTATATAAAAGATTCGCTACATCGACTGATTCGCACATACGGGCGAATTCTAAGGATCGTTACGGTCAACATTGGCAATAATTTACCTTTTTATCTGCCGAACCGATCTGCTGAGTCAGATTTCGTATTCCAAACTATTCAGAACACCATGTATATTCTAAGGACGATTTTGGGATCGATCAATGCAAATGTAACTTGAGTGACGGAACCTATTTTTTTCATCCCAGATTCGATCTACCAGCAATGAATACATTTCGAGGTGTTCTATTTCAGATATTTAGCCGGTGTTTTTGCAACTTGTCTATGTGTTTTTGTAGCGCAGTTTAAAATATGAATTGCGGGCGCAAAAGCTTTTAGGATTCTCACATTCATTTTGTTATGAAAGTTATTTTACCGAATGAAATATTTGCGTGCAAATAGATTGGTTCGACGTCGATTTTTAAACACGTTTCATAATAATATTAAAGCTTCATTCAGTTTATTTAATTAATTTTACTCGGAATTTAATAACGACACTTTTCACATAATATAAACAGGGTCATTATCAATAATCGGAATAATATTTCAAGCTAAGTAAAATAAAACAGGAACCTTTACAACATAGAGATACAATGATAAGTTAAACACACGCTTGTGCCCTCAACTTCCAATATTAAAATAAACAAACCACATAAAACAATCCAAGTCGTTTAAACATTTGCATTACGACCCGACCCTGTACGTATACCTACCTAGATAACGACAATTTCCGATGTCATGTGACTATCGCTGGCTTAGTACTACGCAAATGGGTATTTTGTTCAAACAAACGGGACCACTAGCTGTTCAACCAGATAATACCTAGTAAAGATGCCTATTGAGAACGTCAAACAAAGGACAATGCATTCAATGGTTATGTGGGAAGGAAAGAGCTATATTTTGTTGTACAAGCTCGATAATGAGGTTATAGCTCGGTTTCATTATTTTTCTAAGCTGCAGCCGAGGGAGGATGTTCTTCGAGTGTATGTTTTATCTGTACATTGTATGATAGGAGTATCTACATTAACATAGATATGTATATGTATACATCTTTCGTTTTCTGTAGTTCAACAGTTCAACGACTTCATGTATTTGCGGCAGCGGCGTCATATTTTGATACGGCCAAATTATGCAAATATGTAATGGATATAATATCATTAAATTGAATATGGTGGCATATGCCCATGTGGGTAAGCAGAGTAAGATAACTATTTATGAATAGTATCTTTTTAAACTACCGTCCGATTCGGAATATCGGACATACCATAAAAAAAAGGTTACTCTTAGGCATATCTCTATAGTGTAAAGTAAATAAGTATTTTGTTTCTTATGTTAATTCTTTGAATTATTTGATTTTTAATTTTTAATAATTGTATTGACTAACATAGTTTTAAGTCATGTTACTAACAAGACAGCCTCTGTAATTACTTCAGTAAAGTGAATATAATAATATTATTATCGATGTATTTTATCCTTATTTTATCCAAATTAAAATATACCTTTGTCAAGATATTTTCTTTGTTGACATTAGTTACACTCACTAGGCACTACTCGTGTTGAACCTTGGTCTTTGTAAATTATTTCTTACTCATGTATTTCTCTACAAATCCAAACCTGTTTACAAAGTTAACCGAACTATCTCAAGATATTTAGACTAATTCCTTCAAATATTGACTTTAATTTATCCAATTTAAGTCAATATTTCAGCATTTGTTTTCCATATTAAACACACTTGGCTGACTCAAGACCTACGCAACAAAACAATGTATGTTAAAATAATAATTTAATTCACGAAACTTGACGTTTATACTGCGGAGTTTCAGAAAATTTAGCGAATCCTCAACAATAACCACGAGTACTGAGTATTGTACAACTTCGCCAAAACCAGCGCCATACAATAATAAGGACTCCAGAAACTTCCCAACCGCAAACTAAATTTAATATAAAGATTAAAGAAGATTGCTTAAGATTTCGGGAGAAAGAAATCAAATTGACCTTGCTCGAAATCCTCGTAATAACGTCGACCCTAATTGAATAAGCTCGAGTTAAAATTACTTTGAATGCAAAATGAGTTTTATTTCAGGTGCCATAGAGGTTAATTTGGAGGTTCATTAGTCATTCATCTATGTTCATTCAGTGTTTCAATATTGGATTATGAGTAATAATAAACATGGCGTTAAGATGAACACATTTTCATTTAATATTCAATATCATTTGTAGCGATGATATTATATAAATCATCCATAAAGGAATGTTGATTAACTCACGAGAATTCCCCTTGAACGTTATTACATTTAAAATTGATTCCAATCGCATTATTTTATTAAATGTTTTATATTTACCTGTATAGCAATGAAATTATGTTAAATCACAAGATTAAATATTATGTATTTTTAAACGTACATATAGGTATTACATTACTTTATCTCCTATTTTATTGCAAATTAAAATTATTGGCATGTAAAATTATTGATAACAAAAAAAAAAATACGTGTGGCACTCGAGGACTGCCGCGGTAAAGCTATTGCATAGCATCGCATTGTACTGTGCCGGTTAGAGTGGGGGTGTTAGGTTTTTTTGTTACGGGAATTTTTACATTCGCGTCGGTCGCCGCGCTCAAAGTCTGAGATAAAAGCTATATTAAAAATATTGTACTCAACATTCGTTCGTAAATATTATTTAAATCTTCTTACCTTAAATCTGTGAGTACTTAGTAGAATAATAACTAATTTCTTGGAATACATTTCAATTAGGTACAAATTTTCTGTATTTTGCGTAAGAAAAGGTCTTGCTGTCTTATATATAAAAATGAATCGCAAAATGTGTTGGTAAGCGCATAACTCGAGAACGGCTGAACCGATTTCGATAATTCTTTTTTTATTATATTACTTGAAGTACGACGATGGTTTTTATGTAGAGAAAACGTAAATATGTACCACGGGCGAAGCCGGGGCGGACCGCTAGTTATCTATATAATTTACTTTACTAGCTGTGCTCCGCGGTTTTACCCGCATTGCTCGGCTACTATCATTGGTCTTAGCGTATTTTCAAATCAGCAAACAAATCTTCAGCTCTAAAATATTAGTATGTATTGATGAAAGTTATGCCAGTTACACGAATTTTAATGATTTTTCCTTAATTATAAAAAAAGAGTAACAGCTAGACAAGTTTGAAGGCCAGTTTTCTACATTTTATTTATATTTACATTAAGCTTTGACACTTGTACCACTGTACTGTACTTCACTTCACTTCAAAATATGCGTAAGTTTACATATCAAACTCAAACTCAAAAACTTTAGTAGGTATTTATGAAGACTTTGAATCGCTTATGAATAGTCGTATTAATCATATTATTAAATACAGGGATATAATTAATGTATTTAAAGGATAATAATTCAATAAAAAATAACAGCTGTGTAAAATGTAATAATTTTATTACGGAATAAAAGTTTTAAGGAAAGCAAAAGTCTTGTCTTCCTTAAATCACTAATAGCGTCATATTGATCAAATTATTAAATAATTCAAAATTTTTAATAATTACTATTTCATAATTATATAACAGAACTGTGTCCCGTGGTTATACCCGCATTGCTCCGCTCCCATTGGTATTAGCGTAATGGTACCTATACTTATAGCCTTCCTCGATAAATGGAACATCTACGAGTGAAATATTTTATCAAATCGTACCGTGGTTCCTGAGATAAGCACTTTCAAGCAAACAAACTCTGTAGCTTTATAATATTAGTTTAGATAGGCTTGAAGGAGATTATGAATACCCTATTCGCTGGTCAGCTGAAAATTCGGCAAAGAGAGTGGCATACAATTTTTTCTATATAATATTATATTTTAATAAAACCTGCATAATCTATAAACTTAAATACCTTAAGAATTTGATTCACAATATAACAAAGCTCCATCACATTTAAATATAATACCGGATTAGTCGCTATTTAAAATTTATGAAGGAAATAAAATAAATTGTGCAGGAAAAAATGTATTTTGCTCGTCAACCTATATTCGTGTGCATAAATTGCGATTTTGTGCGTAAAATCAGAGGAAGGAAAAATATATAATTGACAATACATAATTATTAAATTATAATGTTTCAAACAAATTGCAACAAATTTTGCTACAGGTAAATTATAAGAAAAATTAAATGTAAATGCTCATCCAAATAAAGACATGACCTATCATATATTATAATACCTACCTAAATGTATATACTATGTAGATTTCCGCCCGCGTTTTCAAAGAAAAACCCGCTTAGTTTCTGTTCTGTGGGAATAAATAATAAATAATTTATTTCAGTAATAATTCATAATTTAGCTTATGTCTTATTCTGGCTCTTCAGCTACATACATACCAAATTTCATTTTAGTCGGTTCAGTAGTATTTGCGTGAAAGAATACCTAACAAACATCCATCGTCCATCCATCCTCAAAAACTTTTGCATTTAATAGCTTAGTATAGATAATATTAGTAGGTTAGTAGTTAGTAGGATGTTTTTCTTATTTCTCGGGAAAACCACTGAACAGATTTTGATAATACTCGGCAGTGAAGCGTAGGAACGAAAATAACATAAGAAATACGCGGGTTCGATAGCGGCTGAAACCGCGCGGAACAGCTAGTTTTTTTATATTATAAAAATGCTATTTAATTCAATTCTATGAAAAGGGTTTATAAACATTAAAAAATCATTTGACGATTGAATAATCCATTATTTGGCCAATTATAAATATTTATACCTATAGCGTCATTAATAACTCAACGAAATTACGCACAAATACCGCTCGTATTTAAATAAACATTTGGTACTGTGGTGTTTATACGATTTACGATAAATTACGCATAACAAAATAACTGAGGCAATCTTAGAGAACGAACCCTGTCACTTGACCAAAATCAACAATGACGTTGATCAGAATTATTCAGAAGGTAGGTACTTGAGAACATTAC
The DNA here is from genome assembly GCA_907164685.1 of Colias eurytheme. Classification (NCBI taxonomy): domain Eukaryota; kingdom Metazoa; phylum Arthropoda; class Insecta; order Lepidoptera; family Pieridae; genus Colias; species Colias eurytheme. The sequence continues at coordinate 1,431 of CAJQZN010037028.1, read as the reverse complement.
AATGCACACACTTGGCTCTTATTACAAGCTTACTAATCTTGGGTCTTATAAAATTATAGTCACTATTCACTAACTCTCTATCCACGGCTTCGCTCGCGTTATCTAAAGTTAACAAATAATGCTATGCCATCCCTTCCTCAAGAACCACGGTATCCATTGCTGAACAGATGAAGGAGCAGAATCGCTGCAGTACTGTTTGAGGTAATTGCGAGTAGACTGACAGACGCGGCGGATGATTTAAGACATATGTAATCAAACTCAAACATTTATTAATTACTAGCGGTCCGCCCCGGCTTCGCCCGTGGTACATATTTACGTTTTCTCTACATAAAAACCATCCTCGTACTTCAAG
>CAJQZN010037026.1:7260-19636 GCA_907164685.1 Colias eurytheme | reverse complement strand
AACAGTTTCTAATAACTCGTAAATCCGTTTTTTATTTACAACAACAGAAAGCATAATTCATACATTTTGATGATCCTTTTCAAATTTTTTCAATTAAACCACGTACACGATTTACGCCGCATAATAATATTAATACACAGTTTAACTATTCGGAATTAACAATAAAACGTATTCAGGTGTTTAATAGCGTTATTTATATTAATATTGTGCACGCGTAATCCAATATGGCCGTTACATTAAAAATTATTACGTTCGCGCGTGTAATGATGCGGTTCAAACCGGTTTAAACCGGTTAATTACGGTCAATTTGGATACAATTTTATTTTCGATAGGACGCTAATTGGCCGGGTAACGCGTGCTTTAAATATTGCAAATGTGTTGTATTTTGTTTTGTTTGTTTTTCAGTGGAAAATCGAATTGTTTTTATTCATTGTGGAAAATCGAATTGTTTTTATTCATGTATTGTTTTTTTTTGTTACAGGTAAGTTTAAGTTTGGTGCGGTGTTAAGTGAGATGTTTGTGAAGAGAAAATTAATACAAGCTAAGTAAGAAGAAATTAAATTTACAATTAGAATATGACCTAATCTGCCACTGATGCTTTCTGAATGCGATTGTCAGGTACAAGGAAATGTCTGCATATTTATTTATTCATCCACTGTTTAACATGATAAATGTAAATAAGGTTGCAATATGTAGGTCTTTAAAATATTGCAGAGCGTTTTATCGCTACACTAACCTTATGATGTTATCTCACGTGATAGAAAACTCCATAAAAGTAACGAATAAATAGTATTTGCAACGAATTATTCTTCAAAAGATAATAACTATAGACACCATGATATTCGTTCGAAGTTACTAATAGACAATGCCTTTTGAACTTACATGATGGACACAAGTTAGTAAGTTGCTAAGTTAACAACCGCATTCGTCTGAATAACTTGCCCAGTGAGAGACTGTGTGAGTACATATGTTTAAGTGTTGGATAAGTTTTCCGACAATCGTGTGTATGATTATGGAGCTTGTGAAGTTTTATTGTTTTTGTGTAGTATTGTTGTTGGACATATTACCTATATGGACATATTATTACCTATATGAATACAATAATGTTATGTATTTTGATATCTCCTAGGTTTAGGGTAGTTAATAGCCTACCTACCTAGGGTATATTTTGCGCTTAGGTAGTTTATGAATTTTAGGATCAAAAAATAAAAAGTTTTCAACATTCATGAATGAAGTTAATACGTACCTATGTACGTTATTTTAGGAAAGAACGTTCATTTGCACTCATAAATGCATTACTTAAACTAACAAAAACTCTTGAAGTTTATATATAATAGCATATAATGGAAAAATTTCTACAAAGTTACATACGTAAGTATCCACTTTCTGTATTTGGAGAATATTCCGCTCGTTTTAGTGCAAAATTTTTACTTTCCTCAACTACCCTACTTTGGTATTCATAAAAGTTACTTCTATCCCTTATATTTTGTACGAAAATCTGGAAGTACCTGGTGTTGAAATTTTATGTCTCGATATGAAAGCTAAATTAAAATTATGTCTGGATAATTTAATAAGTAGGTACTTGGTTGTTATTGCACAATGTTCTCGTAAGATTAAACAATTTCAAAACACATAACTGACACAGACTGACATGTTCATACCTATCGAATTGTTTTTAAAAGCGTTATAAAGATAAAGCCTGTATCATCTACTTAGATAAATTTATAATGAGAAATCAGACCTATGAAAGAAACAAGTAATAATATAATTATTATTGTAGGCAAGCTGAGTTAAGTTTACCCCAACTCTATTCTCTAACACCTCGCCGAATTAATGGATTCACAATAACGCCCTTGCCGTTAAATAATTTTACACAACAATAATATCAAAACAACAGTTTGTACCAAATTTATAACAATCTAAACACAAAACAATAGCCTATTTTGTTCATCGTTTACAAGCAAAAGCTCTAAAAGCAATGAATGTTAATCGGAACACAGATAAGGGTCCCTCTTCACAATGGGCAGCGTTGGGCGAGCAGAGGCAATCATGGTAGTGTAGACGGCATATCTATGATCGGCCGCCATTGTAGATGTTTATTCATTATCGCCGTATTGGCGGCAAACATCGACGATCATTTGTTGGGCCAACGCTGCCCATTGTGAAGAGGGTCCATTAAAGCAATGAATGTTAATCGGAACACAGATTATACTAACGTGGCCAATCAAAACGTCAATTTTCGAACGTTTGGACGATCGTTCGATATTCAAATTTAGGCGCGCGAAGCTGTGACGCTCATTTCCACTCGAGCGCTCGACGTGTCAACACCGCTGTCACTATATTGCGCATAATTAATTCAAATAGACACTATTTAATCGCGCCACTATATCTTGTGTATGGCTTGTTGTGGTAGAGTAAAACGTATGAGCTTTTCAAGATGGGATATTATTAACATGTCTACATTTTAAGGAATCTTCAAATATCTTCATGACTTATTATGAAGTACAATGCAATCGACTTTAAACTCTAACGTCCTGTATAAAAGACTCAAATTTGCGAGTAGAGATTGTAATGACGGCCAAACCTATGAAGTAATAAAGGTTTAACAAGAAATAGTTGCTTGATCAACGCTCTACGGAAGCTGAAAGCTCACGCACTATTTGATTAACGATTATTTAAAAGCCCCTTTTCCGGACAGTTAAACGTACAACCGGTGCTTCGGTAAAAGCGATAGTTAGGGCTGTGCATTTGAAGTTTTAAATTTTATTATGTTTTAAGGTACGTTTAAATATGATTTAAACACAAGGGCTGCTTACTACGAGAAAAGAATAGGAAAATGTATGTTTCGGAACACTCACAACGTTGAATGAATATTTATTTTATAGTTAATTTTTGCCTACATTTTTCTCGCGTTTACTTTAGCAATAAACGTCAGTATTGCATTATCTTTGAATGTAATTTTCATTTCAGTCTGTACTTTACTAAAGGCTGTGTTGTTTTTATTTATTTACTTACAGAAGAAGATATGGTTCTTTTGGTTTATGTTCAGAAAATATTATGTATTTGTAGAATGTATTAGAAGAAAATATTCTACTTTTACATTTTGACAACCCTAGCACATTAATGCTGTTAACTATTATTTTATTCCATCTACGTTGGGATTGACTAATTTCCCTCGTTTAAGCGACCGCGCCGGGACGGAAGCGCCCAGGAAATAGTCTGTGAATTTGTCTGACTAATTGCTTAGAACGTGATGTGTTGCTTTTGATGCGGTTGCGGCGTAGTGATAGCTCGAGGGAAAGGAATAGGGAAAGTTGCGTGGATAAGATGGTGTTGATGTTAAGAAGCATTTGGTTTCAAAGATGTTTTCGAATAGAAAAGTCGTATTAGGAAAATTACTATTACAAAATAACTTACAAAAATACTAGAGCAGATAAATAGGTATGTTAGTAATGCTAAAGTAACGTATTGCAATAAAAAAATCCTTATTCTTAACGAACATTGCTTCCTCGTTTTTTTTTTCGCTTATGAAGAAAGCGATTGAAAATATACGGTTCTTAATTGATATTGTGATAAGTGAAAACATAATGATACATATTACGTAATTGATTGCGTTACCGGAAGGCGATGCGTGGAAAACATATATAATGAGGTAATATAATTTGTTCCGTGTTTTACATTGATTAAATCAATCACGAGACTAGGTGTGTTAAGTGTTAAAAGTAATCTAGGTGTTTATGGTGCACAGTTTAAAACGGTTAAATAGTAGTCTTTGATTGTGATGAATGAGTTTGTCTGTTTGTTCGCAACTGAGCTGGTGTAGATGATGTTTTTATTTATTTTAAGTTTAACAGGGTTTTTAATGCGATTTATTCGTTGTTAATTAATTTTATTTATTTCGAAGTTTTGAACGATTTGCAGCTTTTTACGGCCAAACAGTTTAAAGCGATGCCTTTAATACTATTTAAAACGTTTTGAATTTCATAATATAGGTATAATGGATAATTGGTACCCACTTGGGTAGTATCAAACTAAAGAAAATGCTAAATATAATCATTTTAGAAGTTTCATAGTACATACTAGGTAAATAGTGTCTAAAGAAATGTATTTATCACGCTGTAAAACAAAACCAACTAAATTGTTCGACCTCAGACTCGTTAGGAATTTTCAGTGGGACGGAGTTGTTCAGATGTAGAAACTTCAAGTTTGTGTGAATTTAGTTGCAGAGAAATAACATAAAAAATAAATATTGTAGTGTCATTTAAAAATGTCTTAAATGATATGAGGGTAGTTTTAGTTTTTTGTACGCTGAAGATTTGCCAGGTCTTATTACAGGTATATTATTCAATACGAAAGAAAATATGAAAATATAATTCCATGAACAAACTCAACAACAACAAATTCAAAATAAGGAAATTCAATACGGAATTATAATTATTGCGTACCAAACAAATTGTCGACTTATTATACCTTCGAGTCTGATCCTGTAGCCGCGGAGAAATTAATTTTGAATAAATAAACGTCTCGACGGTATGGGTGTATGTTTCTCTTGTGGTTTTGTGTGCATTAGCGAAATTGGGTTCGTTCCCCAACGATAGTTATTTTTATTTTATTTGCAATACAAATAAGAATAGGTATTGTCTAAAGGTGCAACAATTCTGTGCTAAAAGAACGAAATCAAATCAAAACAGTTAACACATAAGCAAGAAATAAATATTTTATTATTGTCGACTACGCGGGTAGTTGGATTTAGATGACTGTTTAAATTGGCGGGTTTATAATCTATAGAACGATAATTCGATTTCTTAGTGAATGTGAATATATTGGGTTGTTAATAAGTATACGAAAAGTAAAGTGAAAATATTAGTTTTTGCGGGTACCTTACGTAGGTGCCTATTGTCAATTAAATAAAAATGATGGCATATCTATTAGATAGCCGTAGACTTATGTATAGAATTAACATTCCAGCCTTAATTTTATGTAAAAAAATAAAACTAAGTCCTAAATCAAAGAAGGTAACGTATCAAAACAGATATTATGTATTACAACAATTTTCTTAAAAACTCTATGACAAATTGTGGCTTTTAACTTACCTACCTAACTTAAGATCTAGAAAAGAAAAGGTCTATTTCGGTTTTGATATATGAGCACAGTTCAGAATGTAAAAGGTCGCCCTGTTTCAACATTCACAAGTAATTCATGGAAGCGTAACGGTGAAATATTTTAAAAGAAAAAACCTACGAATGAGACACCGGGAGGGTGTGCTTTTGAGTGTGGTGGGTTTGATGGCGTTTTTAAGTTGTATATGTTTGAGACATTTATTTACTTAAGATTTTTCAAATGATACAGATTACATTTAATACAGCTTATTTAAATAGGTCATAACATGGTCATAAATTTGATTACATATTCAATTATTATTCCAATTTATTAATGGAATGGATGAATTGTGAATATTATATTGTGTTGAAGAAAATATAGTGTTATGATGCAACATTTTGAAAGTAATGTACCTATCATAATAAAAGTAGGGGCAAAATACGGGTAGCTCGAAGTAGAAATTACAAATACCACCCCTGATCTGTATATATATTTATATACATTTATAATAATAAGTTGAGATTTTTAATCTTAACTTAATATTATAAATGTGAAAGTAACTCTGTCTGTCTGTTACGCTTTCCCGCTTAAACCTCTCAACCGATTTTGATGAAATTTGGTATAGACAATCTTAAGACCCTGAGAAAGAACATAGGCTACCTTTTATCAAAACATCACGCGGGCGAAGCCGCGGGTGGTAGCTAGTTTACAAATAGATGTTTTGTTATTAGGTTATCGCTAGCACTCGCACCAAACAAAGTGCAGGTCCACACTGCGAGCCTAGCGCGGTTGCGACGGCGGGCGCGAAATATCAAACGTATGAAACGCGCCTTTGCGTCCACATTGAAATGACTATGGCGGAAGCCTAGTGCGACGGTAATGAGCGAGCCAGCGCGCGTAGTTTTCAAACTCTCCTATCCGCGCGTTCTGGCCACACTACGGGCCTAGTCAGCAAGCGACCCAATGCGCGGACGGCGGGGGTATCAAACCAGTTCGGTCTTGTCGCCCGACTTCTTACATTATATCCTTTATTGTTTTGCGTAAAATAGCGGTAAATACTTAATTGTTGAAGTGAAACTTCTTTATTTATAAGTGCGATTCAATCTAAAACACTTATATACACCACAGTAATTTTGTAGGGTATAATCTCAATTCTTCATATAAGATTCACCCGTTATTCCTCTGTTTTATTTATTTCGTGTACAACTTCTATAATGATCTCATCTCAAAATCGGACTGTCCAGTAAAAATATCAAATCGTCCAAAGTTTGCAACACCCGAAAAACGTCCAACCGCTACTTGAGCTCGCGTGTCGGTGTGGCCACCGCGAGCGCCCGCTCGTCGCGCCCGCCTAGGCCGCCGCCACCGCGCATTCAGTGTGGACGCACACAAAGACAGCGCATTTAAAAGCGGGACACTATTGCAATTGAGATGGCCACATGCTTCCAGCGATGACATTTAATGAATATTTGATCTGGGCACTAACATTGGTTTTGTGAGGTCTAGGTCTATTGCGTTTATAAAAGGTTTTTTTGTATGTGTATTTTTATATACTCTTAATTGTGTGTTTTTAGGTACATAATTTTCTTTTGATAGCTACCTAGCGATAAGGCCAGCATTGTCTCTGTTTGTCTTGATGTATCTATATATTTTATGTGGGTTTATTATCTATCTAACTATAATAAAGTATTATCTATATATATTTCTTTTGGTGTGATCAAGCAGTAGGTATTTGCGGTGACTAGTGATTGCGTGGGTTTGATTCTTTCATATATCACATGAATAAGTTCAATTTCCTGCTAAGGAAAAATCATGTTCAGTTTGATATAATTTTTCGATAGTTTGTTAATATACAAGGTAAAATAATTAGGTGAGATTCTGACTTCTTTAACTTAGATAAAATTAACATAGAACTGAATAACTTGAGTTACCTTAATAAATTAAAGTGAAGTTACAATTATACTGGCACTTTAACTTGCATATTTGATATTATGTTTCCAAGATCTAGCTTACAAAGAAGGGATTTTAAGGATATTCTCAAGCACAGCAGATGCTTGAAAATTAATAATAAGCTTGCGCTAGTGTACCTAAAGCTCTGTGAAATAGTTAGTTAATATAAATTTATGATAGTTAGTTTACATTATTTATAGACTAGATTTCCGCCCGCAGCTTCGCCCGCGTTTTCAAAGGAAAACCCGCATAGTTCCCGTTCCCGTGGGATTTCCGGGATAAAACCTATCCTATGTGTTAATCCAAGTTACCCTCTATATGTGTGCTAAATTTCATTGTAATCGGTTCAGTAGTTTTTACGTGAAAGAGTAACAAACATCCATACATCCATACAAACTTTCGCCTTTATAATAGTTATTTATAGATATGTATATTGTATAGATATATGAATATGCGCTATTTACGCAGTTTCAACTGTAGTGTGTAATCGTAATAGTACCTAATAGTAATTCGTTACACACGTAGTTACGTAATAAGTAAGTTAAAGCATCTACTTCTGGCAGAACAGTAGTTACTGCATAGTATTTAAAGCACCAATCAACCAATCAACACCGCATCTCTTATCATTTAAATTCATATTCATATTTATTTATTTATTAATATATATTATTTGTATTAGTTATCTATTTATTATTTATATTATTATTTTTCTGTAGCAAATCAGTGGAAAGTCGAAAGCACACCCTCCATTCGGTCTTGACAGAATACCAGCGCTGTAGTCGCAGCTTGCTGCGATTATGGCAGAAAGCTGAGTCAAGACCCTTTTCTGGATATGCAGTGCACACACAGTACCAGATTCTCAACAAACATGGCGTCTAATTTATGTCTAATTTTATTATGTATCGTACTTTCTTTTTTCTTCTATTTTGTGTTTTCTTCTTGTGTGTGTACCTTTATCTAGAAATAAATGTCTTTTCTTTCTTTCTTTCTTTCTTTCTTAATAAAACTATAAATAAGTTTTCTATAAGCTTTTACATTGAATTCAAATATTAAAATTCAATACTAATAAAATTGTGCGAGATTCACTTCATATTATAATAATTTTTAATTACGATCTTTCACGCGAACAGCTTCCTTATTATTTTTTTCAAATAATAATAATTAATGCGGGTACGAAAATATCATCAAGACGCCATTGTCAAGAGGTGACGGGCGGGAAAATTGGCGCCACAGAGTAAACAAGGAAAAGGTTTGACAGATTATATTGTAATGTTGCCAGTGTCATCAGAGTTTTGATAAAGGAGGTTTTATCGTTATTTAAATGGGGATGACGTTTATGGTGTTTCGAATCGTATGCGATTATTGTGATGTTGAAATGGTTGGATATTGTAATTGGTTGTGAATTTGTTTTTATCTGTATCTGTATATATATAATGGAGATTTGTGGTTTTGAGTGTGTATCCTGCATATATAGAAATTGGGTATGTATAAAACGTGTAGGTATGACTGTAGCTCAATCTGTGGATATTTTATTGATTTTATTTATTATGATGTTTTCCTATTTTACGCGGTATCAATTGAAATATTTTTACGCATGTTTCCAAAAACATTCAAGTAGTTAATGTTTCTTTTTATCAATTATGTAAGATGTGGAAACCCAGTTTAAGTGAAATTATGATTATTTATGATGCAACCAAAAGGTAAAGGGTTGTGTGTGGTTATGTTAATTTTATCTTCTGGGTTACGGGCCATTTATAATGGTAATATGTTTTAAATATAGAGAGGTAAATGAGTTTTGTCCTTGTTTAGTATGGTCAAAATTATATCGATTCGTTAACATAATGACGTGAAACAACAAGAATTGATTAGCCTTGATACTCAATAATAATACCTATAGTACGAAAGAGTGGAAATGAAATGAAATGAAATAATTTATTTGCAGGAATTGTGGTTAACTACAAGGTTTTACAATATATTACAATAAATTCCGCACAATAAGGAAGAAATTCGAATGCTGCGTTGGGATCATGTTCACTACGTGACATGACAGTACGCCAATAATATGATTGTACAAAAAGGCGGCCTTATTTCTTAGAAGCGATTTCTTCCAGGCATCGTATCTATTGGATAATCGAGTCAATTTCTCAATTTTTCATATTATAACATCGCGGATTACTTACGCTCAAGTTTCCTACAAATATTTATCTATAAAAGTTTCATATATGCCCGATATGCACAAGTAATGAGCTCGCAAAGTTGATACGGAGTTGAGAATTTATCTCAAAACTCCATATGTTGGGTTGCTTTGAAAATTACCCACATTTGAGCCGTGAGTTTATATGTTATGTTGAATGGATGGTTTCTAGAAGGTAATGGGTATGAACTATTTTGTTATCTATGCGGGTTGTGACTTGTAATTTGTTTGAAAGATTTTTATTTTTAACATAAATTATGAACTTGTATTGAGTAATTGTTCGGTTGTAGGTTTTGTTATTGAATTAAAATTAATGCTTTCTTTTTTCTTAATTAATTAATTAGCACAGAAGTAGTCGGACATGTTGCTTCCTTTATAAAGATGACGTGAAAATTTACCTATTTATAATAGTGTTAGACGTAACTTTATTGTAGAGCCATTTTAATAGGCAACATTTGACAGTTCAACAAAATTCAACAACGTAACCTAGTAACCACGACATAGAATAACATGATATTTCGTTTTGTTAGAACTGCACATTTGTTTAACTTTTTTCAATTACGATTACATATTTATAATAATAATGACCGATAGAAGTAATTTTAGGACTTGATTTTACTGATAAACCATTCTAAACATAATGAACAATTTCTGATTTAAAGAACTGACGTCGCTACAATTTTGTGTCAATAAACCTTTTTTCTTTTTAAATACCAGAGACGTTACTCTAAAAATCGAAATCTGACATCTAGAATCGAATGCATTGATTACTTGGGAATAAAAATTATCATAAATTATTGACATGACGTGTTTCAAGTTCGATTGACAAATGTTTCAAGTCCGTATCGATTAATTCACTTTAATCGATGTTTTTAAGCAGGTTACCACCCTATGAAGATAAAATTGATAGACGTCAAATGTTGCCTATTAAATTGGCTCTACTATAGATTTAATATTTTTGTGGATCAATATAGCTGTCACTGTCACCTGCCAGAACATGCTTAGCTGTCGAATACTATAAATTGCCGCTTTCCTTTGACTCGTGGCGCAATCGTACGGATCGTGCCTAGGGGCTCGGACGTTGTTTATACGACGTTTGACCCAACTACCTTCACTTTACTAATAGTAGTTGACTTGCTGCGATTTGTTAATCAATTAGGTAGCTGTGTAGAATCGCAGTACATTCTAATTACATTTCAACCTAATATTTAACCCAGTCTCTCGTGTAATTTCTATTAATAGGTATTCTTACTCGTAGCATACTAGGCATAAAATAACCCAGTCTTGTAGAGTTGTCTTTGTCTCGCAGTAGAAGCCTTATGCCGCCTTATTAATCTTTTTCATATTGCTTTTGTCATGTATCTATTAATTGAAAGAGAAATAACCTTCCATTATTATTAACTAAGACAGTCATAAGTTAAGAGATCCATCAATACTAATATTATTATCCTCGATAAGTACCTACTAACATAATACAGAACTTATATAAAAGTTAATAAAGTTGAAAATTGTCCAAATGTATCTAATGTAAAAAGGAAAAGAATTAGTTTGTCGCAGAGATTCTTTTCGGGTCTAAATGGAATACCTAACTTCATAATTGAATAACGAATCAATGGTGACTCGTAAATTTAATCCAACGAATACCGTAGCTTGTCATAGAATAAAAATATAGCTTGAGAACTTAAACAAAAAAAAAATATTTCTTTCTTTCTTCTTTCTTAAAGAAAACATCTTGTTATTTATAGTTAAGTATATTGATATTAGATTCTCGTGTGTGAAGCTAAAATTCTCGGAAACGGCTTGACCGATTTCTATGAAATTTATTAGGTCGTATATTGCTTTAATACCACTTAAGTGATAAGTATTTCTAGAAAAACGTTTGTCAATATAAGATTATTATTTAACGTAATAAATCTTATAGAAAGTATCACTTACTATTTAAAAATTAATCAATATGTCAAATGTCAATAGGTATAATAATATTAGTTTTTCATTCATTAGTTCAAATTTAAACCTCATTATATAGTATAATTAATAATAAAGTTCCCTTGCAGCTTTAATGATATTAAATATTAAAATTTCATTTAAGTAGCGATGAATAATTAATTTCCTCTTCATTATTCTGTCATTAGAGAAAGGTAACATTGGATAGATACCGGTTTATGTAAATATACCGTAATTATAATAAAGTATTTAAAAGATGGCGGTGCTTTTTTGCGTATTTACACGAAGAAAGTTATTTCTTACATTTTAGGGAGGTTGTTTCAAGTTACGTAAATTATTGGAAATTTTAGAAATGAGAAGAAATGTGTTTTGCTATTTAGCCTTTTTGTAATTATTGCTAGATTTTATTATTAGCTTTGTAGACAGAATTTTAATACTACTCTTTTATCAGGGTATATACGCGCTATTTAAATGTAGTGGGGTTTCATTACATAGTATAAAACAAAGTCGCCTTTTCTGTCCCTATGTCCTTTTGTATGCTTAATTCGTTAAAACTACGCAACAGATTTTGATGCGGTTTTTTAATAGATAGAGCGATTCAAGAGGAATAGTTTTAAGTCATAGTTTTTTTCAAGAGGAATAGTAGCTTAGTATATAATTTATTAGGTTTTAGACTAAGCGGGCGAAGCCGCGGGCGGGTAGCTAGTATATTATAAACGTGAACTCGCTATTTATAGCTGATTCTAAATATTGATAGATTTTACATATATATGGTTTCAATACTTTTTTCTACTTACTTATTTAAATGATTACCTCATGCATGTGTGATTACAGTCCATATCCAATCCAAAAATGTCCCTTCTAATATTGTGAATCAAAGCCATATATCTTACAAGTGTACCTCAAAAAGTAACGTGATTTATCTCTAACCAATGTTTCAATTTTATATGGTAGGTATATATAACGGTGCATTTACACCAAACGAGCGTATGCTCATTCTAACCCCACTGTGTCAAATTCTTTAGTGTAAACACGCGTAGAGCATTCTTTCGTTGTTCTTAGTGTGTTCGAAAAGATTTTATGCAATACTAGCGGTCCGCCCCGGCTTCGCCCGTGGTACTAATGAAAAATAGATGTTGGACGATTCTCAGACTTACCCGATATGCACAGAAAATTTCATGAGAATCG
>CAJQZN010037023.1:0-14992 GCA_907164685.1 Colias eurytheme | reverse complement strand
CAAAAGTTGTTCAGTTTCATGAGTAGAAGCTCCTGTCTAAATTCGTCTGACGTCTTACCTTTCACCTGGTATATCTGTGTACAGTGATGAATTTATAGTTTACTATTTATCTGTGTATATATAATCTGTGGACAGTCTGTCCCACTGTGCGTGGTTGCCTAGCTGCAGCAGGAGGCCGGGTTGGGGTCCTTGCCGGAGCGCTTGGTTATGTTCAGACGTGTGAACTCTTCGGCTACTGTCGGGTGAATGCCTACTGTGTTCATCAGTTGCTCCATTGTGATGCCGCATCTGGAAGTGGAATTATCATGAATGTTTAGATAATATGTATTGAAACGTCTGTCTGTCTCATAAACTGTGTTCAAGAGACATTACAATTAAAATTTTCTCCTTTTTGGTATTATAAATTTTTTTGTGCATTGTTATACCTTCTATACAATTAAGAAACAAGTTAACGGTACGGTTTTCGACAACGCCTGTTCCGGCTTGGTGACGACATTAGTACTAGGTACTTATACGATATATAACCTTGCGAAACGCCTGCATTATCCTACCATACACACTACATTGTGTACACTACACTGCTTACACACTACGCCATCTCTCATTATTTTGCACCACAGTATAAATAAATCAGTATGTATAAAAATTGTGCATGTCGTTATATCGACACACCTAATACCCTGCATATACACCGCTCGGTACGCGGCATAGCAGTTACGGTTGTCGCCGTGGTCTGTGTCCACTGCAAATGCCGCGCTATTTATTTATTTATTAAATACTTTATTGTACTACCAACCAAAAAACAATACAAAAGAAAACTTATGCTAAAAGAAGACACAACACAGACGGCGGCCTTATCACTTATACGTGATGTTATGACTATTTTCAGTAGATCTACCATGAGTTTACGCACACGAAACTCGCTAGCGATTGTAGAAAGCGGTTTGTATAAAATTTCGTACAGCGCCCCTAGTGTGCCGTAGCGGAACTAAAAAGCCTACCATGAGATGCAATAGTATACTACAGTAGATAACGTATAGTAAACTATACTACACTCGCTGTAGTAACCATACAATTTTTGCACCATGAGTTCTAATTTTGACATATGTCATAGTTTATAACTATTCGACGATAGATACGTCATTCACGGTAAATACGGTATAAAAACGGTAAATACGGTAAATCTCGTGAAAGTTAAGAACTATTCACGTTTACTATTGCAGTTGCGTCAGACGATTTAACTATGTCAACTAATGGTAGAGGTACTGACTACGTATACAAGCCGCTCGATACCACAGAATAGATAAAGCGGTACACTCACTTGACAGCCGCAGCGAAGCCCTGTATGACCTCCCCGGCGACGGGCCCCACGAAGTGCAGGCCGAGCACACGCTGCGGGGCCTCACGTAGCGACACCGCCTTCAGGTAGCAGTTGCGGATGTTGCGCTGCGGTATGAAGAACTCGGTCGGCTTGTAGTACGCGTGGTACACTTCGATGTTGTCCGCGCCGTGTCTACAAACAATATCAATTAGCAACAAATTTTACAAGTTAATAGGGCACATTGTTTAATTAACAATTAATAAGCAATAAATAATAATTGCTACATTACACTTTAAAATAACATTTATTTTTGACATATTTTTCACTTTTTTGAAGCGAAACTTGTTAGAGTTAAATTTCACGGTCGCGTCATGGCAATACAGTCACGTCATGGAGTAAGACGACGATTTTGGTATCTTTGAATCTTGCCAAAGTACCACTTCCACTTCTGACACTTGTGCTGGACACGCTCTTTTTTTATTTAAAACAAAACGGCCAGCATAGCGGATTTCCACTAGAGAGTTCTGGTACCTTCGAACACATACAGTAAAACTCCTACCATACATCCAACCCACCTCTGCACAGCGGTCTCCTCGCTGAGTCCAACGCAACCATACTCTAGCGGTGTGAAGATTGTAGTGGCTATATTATCATAGTCCATCTGCTGGGTGGAGTCACCGAACAGCCTGCGAGCCAGTAAGCGACCAGCATGGATAGCCACTGGAGTCAGTTCTGGTCGACCTTCGAGCACATCACCTACTGCGTAGATGTGGGGCACGTTCGTTTGTTCCGTCTCAGCTATGATCTTCCCGTTCTCGGAGAGGCACTGGAAGTGTTCAATGTTTGTATTAGTCATAGGATTGGAAAGGTATTGTTATTGATTTGAAGTTAATTTTGTTCAATAATGTGTAAAAAATATGTATATTATTATATATTCTTTATAAATTTATAATTCAACTTACGTTTACGCCAGCCGCATCCAAGTTCAATTGCTTAGTTAAAGCGTAACGTCCAGTCGCAATTAACACTGTGTCGAACACGTCTTCACTCCTGGAATTGAAATTATAACATTACAACTTGTTACATAATTTATACAGGTGTAGTATTTAGTTATTATTTTTGTTTGAAGTTATTATACACAAAATGTTGCCACTATTTTGAACAAGTATATTAATCGAGAAAAAGACGACAAATGTTTATTTAAAAAAAAGTAGCCTAATACGGTAACCAAGTTAAAATGTTATCATATTTATATTTCAATTCTTAACGTCGCTGAATATAACAGACTACATTTAATATGCAAAATAGCATTACTAGGTTAAGGGCCGATTTTTCAATGCTTGGATAAAACTTATCCGTCCAATAAAGTATAACACGATAATATTAAAATGTCACGTAAACTGTCAAAATATACTGACAATTAGAATACGTTTTTAAAATGGTAGTTTTATACATTATTCGACGAATAAGTTTAAACCAAGGATTGAAAAATCAGCCCTAAGACTTACTGTTCCTGCGTCTCAGTGTTCAGCCACTTGGCCTTCAACTGTCCCGTCCCCAGTTTCTCCACGGAGACGGGCACACACTTGTGCTGCAGCTTCACACCCTTGGTCTCCATCTCGTTGGTGACCATCTGCGCCATCTGCTGGTCGAACCCGCGGAGGGGTACAGAACGAATCAGCACTGTGGCCGGAAAGCCAAGCGAGTTGAGGAAACCGGCGCACTCAAGGCCGATGTCTGGAAAAAAAATTGGTTGCCTGTAAAGTCGGTATACGGGCGAAAGTTTTACGTGACAACGACTTTTTATGTCTGTCTCTCTCGCTCTTAGGCGGGCTAACCATGCCCGAGTGGAAGGGACGCGTGCCTCTCACTCGCTCTCATTGTGAGCGCATAACGTGAGCGGAGCGTAACGCAGTTTCTTGAACCCGGCAAACCAATTTATAAGACGTTGTCACGTCAAAATTAAGATTTTTATATTGCATAGCTTCTATCGCGGGCCGAGCGCGGGAACCGAATCAAGAAATTCCGCAACGAAAAAACCTCACGCTCCCCACTCCGACGGGCGCGGAGGTGTGGCTTGAAGGCATAGCGTGCAATAGCTTTACCGCGGCAGTCCCCGAGTGCCACACGTCTCTTTTTTTGTGAGATGATAATTCAGAGAAAAAAAATTAACAATCGCCGTGTTAATCTTCATTAGTCTAGAAAATATAAAAAAGGTTGTGTGTTCTTCGTCGTAATCAATCCAATTGTTGTTACTTGTCACAGCTTTTAAATTGAATAAAATATGCCTCACAAAACTACAGCTTGTATTAATTGGAACAATTTGTAGTTACGTAGTAAATAATAATCAACTGCAATAAAACTTAACAAAAACAAAATATCGATAAAATTTTATGAGTTGTAAGATATTTCTAAAAAAATAATAAGTTTACATTAAAAAAAATTAAACATTACAGAAAATAATTGAAGCATGCGTAAATGTTATAATGGCCTTATTCTTTAATTAGTAATTTCTAAGAAAATGTCTTAACTGGACCGAGAAAATTAGATTATAAGGATTCACTTTCTTTAAGAATGCATTAATAAGAGCATAATTATATTGTAGAACATTTTCAAGATGTTCCAAAGATGGAGTGAATTACCTCAAGTAAATCATAATATCATCATAATAATAATTCGAAAAAAAAAACTACCCAATTATACCTAGTTTTGAATAAAAATAGCTTAGAGTACATTTAGATACTTACATCCAGCCCCAACCACTAGGGTCTTGCCAGGCGGGTGTCCCAAACTGAAGATATCATCGCTGCTTATGCAGTACTCTAACGCTCCAGGAATATCCGGATAGTGGGGTCTGCCACCAACCGCGATCACAATATTCTTCGCTGTCAATTCCTTCTTGCTACCATTCTTCATGGTCGCGATAATTGTGTGGGGATCCTTGAACTCGCCTAGCCCATTGATGTATTCGATCTTCTTGTCTCTCAAGTCGACTCTGGTCACCCAGTTGACCGATTTAATGTGGTTCTGGACGGACTCTGTGAGGGCCGCCCAGTTGATTTTGATCTGGTCTAGGGCGGGCACTTGCCAGCCGTACGCTACCGCTTCCTGGAAAAAGAAGAGCGGGTACTTAATATAATTTTGTCGTTACAAATTGTTCACTATTATGGTAACTAGGTAAATTTTTTGTTGGCTACTTTCTTAAATATTTTATAAAGACGCCTGTGTACAATACATTTAGAGATGCAAATACATCAAAGCTTTGAGAAAAATCTTTTAAAAGCAAATAATTACAAATTATTTGCAAGCTCATTTTAGATGGTTTAATATAAAACAAAAAAAAAAAACAGTTGTTTCTCATTATGTATCGTAATTATGATATTATTATGTTGCATGTTGTTTCTATCCGTATAACAGTTTTGTTCGTTTAAGCAAGTGATTCTAAAAATATACAATTATGATTAAGGCTGCAGTCTAGCAAAATTGCGTTTTCAACAAGTTATTTGACAATTTTTTCCCGGCTTATGAAATGATAAACTGAATTTTTTTTTCTTGTTTATCAATTAGTGTTATATACGCAATGCGAGTGAATTTTTTCACATTTGTAAAGTTACTTTATGTTACCTTAATCAGGCTTTCAAGATAAGTCTCTTTCCCCCTAAGACATTTCGAGCTAAGTTTGTGCACTCACTACGTTGCAACCGATTACAATTTACACAATCTGATCAGCACATTATTATCCTTATATAGTCGTTATTAAAAACTGCTGAATACAATTGCCGAAAAACTTATGATTTTCTTAATTAGAACGTTATAAATTCATTAAATTTCCCATTTTTTGCCTTACAAAATCTATTGATAAATACTGCTAAAAGTTATTTTTTCCATTAATTTATTCGAGTTGGTTGAAGACCAATGAGTATTAATCCTTTAAAAATTTTTTTTTTTGAATTTTGATAATTCTTTGAATATTAAAAAAATATTTAAAATAATTAGGAAAAATCCTAGCGAATTTCTTTAGTCGCGCTCCTTGGGCCGGAGCGTTCTGACGTGTGCTCTACGCTCGATTTTCCTTCATACCGAAGTGAAAGTTGCTCTACTTCATTAAATTTAATATTTTTGTTAATTGATTATTTTTATCTTAGTTTTGTGCAAATATTCGTATTTTTAAACATTTGATTTCGATATGGAAAATAAACGAAAAAAATACGCGTGTAACTACTAGAAAAAAAATTATCTTCGAACATAAAGTTATTATTATTATTATTAGCCTTTGTACGGACTTTACATATGTATGTAGTTATATATGCTCGGTTTGACCCATTTTTGCGTGTCCGTTTGCCAGTTGGCAAAGGCCTCCTCCAATCTCTTCCATTCGGGTCTCACTAAGGCCACTCTACCCCAGGTTGTACCCGCTACCTGTCTTATGTCGTCATCCCATCTTTTTTGGGGTCTCCCTCTCTTTCTCTTTCCTTCTCTTGGGTACCACTGTGTAGTAATTTTGCTCCATTTTTCTTTACCCCTGATCATGTGCCCCGCCCATTTCCACTTTTGCCTTCTTATCTTCAGTGTTATGTCCTGGACCTTAGTCTTGTATCTGATGCTGCTTTGCTTTATTTTGTCTTTTCTTTTGATGCCAGTCATGCTTCTTTCCATGGAATTTTGACAGATGCGGAGTTTATTTGTTATGTTTTTTGGTAGGGCCCACGTTTCACTTCCATACGTCAGCACAGGTAGGATGCATGTGTTGAATAATTTAGTTTTAGTTGAAATGTGTAGGTTATTGTCTTTCATTACTTCTTTAAGGGACCAGTACTTTTTCCAGCCATTTATAACTCTTCGATCGACCTCCTTGCTTTCGTTGTCCTCTGGGGATATTAGTTGGCCGAGGTAGATGTAATCTTCAACATATGACATTTGTTTTTGTTCCACTGTTACCGGGTATTTTTTGCCATTGGTCATAATTTTTGTTTTGTCCGGATTTAGCTTTAATCCTGCCTTCGCACTTTCAGACGCTAGGTCATTTATCATCTTGCTTAAGTCCTCTGGTGTTTTTGCAAATAATACAATATCATCCGCGAATCTAAGGTGCGTCAGCGTGCGGCCATTTATCAGTATGCCCATGTCTTTCCATTTCATATTCCTGAAAATCATTTCCAGTACTGCCAGGAAGAGCGTTGGTGATAGGGGGTCGCCCTGTCTCACACCTTTTTGTATTCGAAACCTATTTCCTTCCCTTTCTAGTTGAATGCAAGCAGAACTGTCTTTGTATATGTTTCTGATAATTCTAATATAGTTGTGCTCTATTCCTAGTTCCTTTAATGCTTCCCAGATTTTTGAGTGTATCAGAGAATCGAATGCTTTGCTGTAGTCTATGAAAGCTATGTAGTATGTAAGCTGATATTCTGTATATTTTCCTATGATTTGTCTTACAGTATGGATGTGGTCTAGTACCGAGAAGTCTTTGCGGAAACCTGCCTGTTCTATTGATTGTTGCTCATCTAGTTTCCTTCCTATTCTTCCCAAAATAACCTTTGCAAAGATCTTATAAATGTTAGACATTAGGCTGATGGGACGGTAGTTTCTTATGTCGCAATGATTTCCTTTTTTGAATATAAGGATAATGGTGGATTCAGCCCATTGTTTTGGGATCATTTCAGTGTTAATTACATTGTTGAAAATATCGGTTAAAATTGGTGTCATGATTGTTTTGGTCAGCTTAAGTATTTCATTTGTTATGCCATCCGGCCCTGGAGCTTTATCAAGTTTCTGTGTGTCAATAGCTTTTTCTGTCTCTTCCCACATGATGTAAGGTATCGATTCATTATCTGGGAGTTCAATTTCTCTTTCATTTGTTTTATATTTGTATAGTTCTGTGTAATAATCAGTAGCAATCTTAAGGATTTCATTTCTATCAAACTTTCCCGCTCCACTGGTTTCCTCCATTTTTACAATCCATTCCTTCTTATTAGTTAATTCTTTGTATGCCTTTTTTATTCCTCCTGTGCGTCTAATATGTCTCTCTATTGTTTCCATTTGGCGTTGTCTCCTGTCTTTCCTTATATTCTCTTTTATTTCTTTACTAACTCGGGCAATTTCTTTCCTGTTTTTTTCTGTGCTTTTTGCTTTTATTAGGTCTGCTCTTTGTTCAAGGAGGTTGACAGTTTTGTTGGACATCCACTCAGGGGTATCTTTCTTGTTTCTAAATTCTATGGTACTTGTGGTTATTGCTCTTTCTAGCCAAGTATATTTCTCTTGCATTTCAGCGCCTTTTGTTTCTGTACTGTATTCCTTAAGTTTCGAGTTGAGCGAGTTGGCTACTTCTCCTATATTGTTTTTATTGATTTTTAGAATCCCTGGGCTTGTTTTTGGTCTGGAATTCTTTGGTTGGGATGAATTCAGTTCAGCCCTGACCATACGGTGATTAGTGTTGAAGTTAAGGTTGTTGATGACATTTATGTCAAGGAAAAATTTTTGTTTATTAGTCATTATAAAGTCGATTTGGTTTTTTGATTTGCCATCGGGTGACAGCCAGGTCCACATTCTATTTATCTTTTTCTTGAAGACAGTATTTAATATGGTAAGGTTATTTTCCATTGCAAAGTCTAAGAGCATTTTTCCGTTTCTGCTTCTATTTTTTGAGTTGTATGTGTAGGGGCCTAAAATCTTGTCCTCTTCTTGCTGGCGTTCACCAATTTGTCCATTGAAATCGCCCATCACAATTATGTTTTTGTGGGCGTGTGTCTGTAAAGTTTTGTTCAAATTGTGATAAAACTGGTTAATTTTTTCAATATCTGCTTGTTCTGTGGGTGAGTATACTTGAATAATTGTCCATGGGTCCCTGTAGTCTGGCAGTTCTAAGTTCAATAATGCTATGCGCTCTGATACACCATAAAAACCTTGTATGTGCTTTGTTAGATGTTTCTTTACTAAAAATCCCACACCATATTGTCCTGGGGTCTCTCCTATATGATATAGCAAGTAATCTGGGTGTGCGACAATGTGTTCTCCCATTCTTCTCACTTCACTCATCCCGAGAATATCCCAGTTTGTGTTTTTTAGTGCTAATGATAGTTCTGATAGGTTTTCTTCTAATCTTAGTGTCAAAACATTGAGAGTAGCAATGCATATTCTTGTGCGCTTAGTTGTTGGAATCTCCATTTTGTATTTTTGATTGGGTAGAGTGCTTTTAATGTAGTTTGCTTCTTTTTGGTGTTGTTGATTTTGTATTGGAGGGTTTTGGTCTAATTCCCCACGGGGACCAACCGGATTGGGGAATGCAAGTGTTTTTTGTTTCTGTTGATGTTGAATATATGTTTGATTCCGGTTAGTATTTGAGATAGGTATTTTTGTCGGACATAGAGTAGGCTCGCTCGCGCATGCGTTGAAAAGCATCTGTCCGCTGGATTTTCTTGCTAGTGTTGTTGGCTTTTTCCTTGGGGCTTGGTGTCTCCGGCGTTCTTTTCCTTTTTTCATTTTCACGAAAAATATTGGCTTGTGCTTTGCGTTTCTCTATGGTTTCCTTAGAATAGTCATTTGTAATATAAGTGTTTTCTTTCATTTTTTTCTTGTTTCTTAGGATCTGGATTTTTTTCTGCATAGTCGTTAGTGTTAGCAAGATCGGTCTTATTTTTCCATTTTCCTTTATTTTACCCAGGCGATGCACTTTGTTAATTTCACTGTTTTCGAGAGGCACCTCCAAGTCCGTGATTGTTTTAGTTACCAGAGCGCTTAAGTCTTCGTATCTCTCTGTGCTAGGTTCGGCGATTCCATGTAGAATGATGTTATTTTTCCTAGCGGTTAAATCTAATGTTTGTATCTTCTTGTTCAGTGTTTCGACTTCCCGCGAAAGTCTTATATTTTCCGCAATTATGGGCTGTATTTTTTCATCTACCATTTTAAGAACGTTTTCTGTTATTTGAATTGTTTGTTTGGTGAGCTCTTCCTTCATTTTTTCCAGAAGTAACATCATCTCGCCTGACATTTGTGAACTCATAATGGCGGCGGATAAAATTTTATTTCAACTGAACAATGCGAGCCCACGTTTTGAAGACAGCGTTTATGATGTGTTAGTTGTTACGTTGTTTGCCGTTTTTGTTTTTAACTTCTTGGGTTGGTAGTTTGGTACTTTAATTACGATGAAAAGTTAGTTTGATAAATTTCAAATGACAATCGACTTTTTAGGTTAAGTTCGTGTTCGTGCTATTTTTGATACACTTTTTTATTATAAAACGTGTTTTCCGCACTGAATTTATTTGCACTTGATGAAGTTCGACACTTGAATCAACTGGTTTATTCTCGCAATACACTGAACAACGACTTTTACACAGTTATTTTAATGATTTTCGCGGAGCTCGTTATCTGACTTGCTTACGACGCCATTACCGGAACCTTAACCAACATAAAGTTAATGAAACCAAATAGATTGCAAAGGTGATTGGCAACAATTTCTTTATTTTACGGGGTGTCAGTAAAGGGATGTATATTTCTTTAAAACTAAAGTAAGCTCATAAATTTTCTTATAATATAATTTTTTTGAAGTTCCAAAAATGTTTATTTTTCGTTTGAGAAATACGAAATATAATATAAACTTGTATTGAGAACTTGAACTTCCCAAGTTCATCCGGGGAAATCCCCATACGGGGAAAATGATTTGTTTACTCCAAAATTGATCCGAGGTGTTTTAATTTTTTCTTCTAGTCATTTTCAACGTAGCGGCATGTTGTTTGATTATTAATTTTGTAACTCAAATACAGGATGTTGGTTTTATATTCTGATCTTACAGACGCGCTGACAAATTTAGTCCGCCATTTCTAGTTTAGTCTACCAACTCTAAGTACCAATATTAAAACGAATGGATTATCATCACATCATCAAAACTCAGATGTAATGGAAGATCACAATAACATAGAAAATTCAGTGGGTGTTGAGAACTAAACAAACACAAGTAACAGAGACGCGAAGAATAAAAAAAGAGGACGAAAACGATAATTCGTTGATGCTTTCCCTTTTCGACGTATTGTTAGGGTACATCACCAATCTGCAAAAAACAAAACTGATGATTCCCAATTGCTGATTAAAAATGAAAAACAAATAATCGACAACAGTGGTGAAAATTTGCTGATCACAATGAAACATCCTTCAGTGGTAGCAGATTTACTCATTTAAAATGTATGGGTGAACAGCGTAAAGGAGAGGAGGACAGGAAAACATTATGAATGTGGATGGTGGATGGTGTTTACAGGGTGTAATCGATAAGTATGTGCAGGCGATTATGACGTTATTATTGCAGGTATCAAAAAACTTAAAACTGATATCGAAATTACTTTACCTAATGAGCAAAATGACAATAATAACTTTTTAAAAGTATAACGAGAAATATCTAAAAAATTTACTTTATACACTCCCATATCAAAAAGGGAAAATGGCACTAGTAGAAGTTAAATGTCTAATTCCGGCAAAAGACATGAATGCGGAAGATGCGGTTAAAAAAAATTTAATATTTGAAATACAATGCAAAAAATAACACTTTTGTCATAGATAAGAATCATGACTATTTTTTCTAAATTCAGGGACAACTAAACGTTTCAGAAGCAGAAGTCTGCTTATTTGCTGTTTGGACTGGTGTGAATAATTCGTTAAAAATAGAATATATAAAAAAGTATGTACCGTTTAGGCAAAATAAAATGATGGACCATTATCAAGATTTTACATAAATTACCTACTGTCAGAATTGATTGATTCGAGACTTCAGCATTCGATGCCCATCAAGGACCCATCCTATATCATTCAAGCGATTGAAAAAAAAAAGAGATAAATCCAGTGCAACCGATAAAGCATCAGAATGCTAGCAAAAGATCTATTAGGTTTATCAATATAAATCTATATATTACACATAATATAATAAATCTGTAGAAGACGCGAAGACTGACATCCGCGCGGACGGAGTCGCGGGCGGAAGCTAGTCAGAAATAAATATCTTTTGTTTTCATTTGCGTATTTTTCTATTTTATAATTTTTTAACACAAACATTACATTTTTTTTATTATATACAAAATTTGTTTATCCGTTTTATTAGTTAAACTGAACAACTTTCACTAAGAAACTTAGGTCGAAAAAATGTATAGAGTTATGCATTTTGTATGGAAAGCTTATTTTTTTTATATTTCGTCCAAATTTCTTTGTAAAAGTTGATCAGTTATATAAACATGAAGTTGAAGATATCAATAGAAAGTATTCGCAAATTTTGTGTACTGATAAAAAAAAATCACCCGGTGTAATTTTCACGAAAATTGTTTCAAATTGTCATTTTTGGTACTTATTACGAATATTAAATTATACATACGAATGATTTAATTTTTAAAAATTAAGTGGAGCAACTTTCCCTTAGTACATTTGTATTATTTACATATAGGATGACAGGATGCATTTGTTTGCACTACTAGACCAAGCCCTTAAGATCTCCTATATTTCAAATAGTAAAGCATACGAAATTGAAAACCGTTCACAGTTTCAATTTGTAAATGGATTTCCCCATTCAATACTTCCTCTTTAAATTCAAACAGATAATATCTGCATTGTTGCGGAAACTTCGAACACTCAATTAAATAATGAGTTACCAAATTCATGACATTTAAAAAAAAAAAGACAATCTTCCAGTTAATCCAAAAAAGTAAAACTCTCATGCATTCGCATTTCTCTGCTCCTATTGTTCTTAGCCTAATGATATATTATTGCCTATAGACTTCCTTGATAAATCTATCTAACATTGAAATAATTTTTCAAATCTGACTCATGGTTTCTAAGATTAGCGTGTTCTAGCAAACAAAAAAGCTCTATATCTATACTAATACATATTATAAAGAGGAAGGGTTTGTATGTATGGTTTTCACGCATAAACTACTGGTCCGATTTTGATGAAATTTGGCACAGATAATCTTTAGACCCTGAGAAAGAAGGCTACCTTTTATTGCGAAATATGTACCATGGGCGAAGCCGGGGCGGACCGCTAGTATTAATATATAGATGACGTTTGACCGAAACGTAAGATGAATTATCAAGTGGAGAATCACACGTCACATAAATATCACTGCAATTTTCTATTACACAATATTAAAAATAGTTACATATTTAACAAAATTGCTTTACAAACTAGCCAGTGATGCATAACAAATGGCAAAATGTTTTTAAAATATTGCTACAGTATTTTTAATTAAAACTTTATATTAACATACAATTAAAGATTTAAATATCATGAGCAAGACTTCTCATTATCAAACAAGTATTTTAATTAGTTATAAAATACAGATCGTAAATCCAATATGATGGAGATAAAATTACAAGCACAACACATTACACATTATACCTTATTTATTATTTACCGACGCGACGTTCTCATGAAGGTCGGGAGTTAAAAAATAAGTTACATGTTATAGTATGTTTCACTTTAAAGTTGGGTGAATTTTAGAAACTTAGAAAACATCTTTCATCGCAGACAACAATATTTATTTTCAAATACTTACTCCCACTACTGTTCCAAATTGTGACTTACATTTTTTTATCAGACAGGTATAATAAAACATACACCTACTTATATAATAGATATTATGTTAATTAGTACCCATAATTATGTATCTTGTATAATATAACCATGCGTCGTTTTATTTTCCGTTCTCATTCTTCTATTGTACGTTAACTTAAATAATATGTTCACTTCATAGAAATTTCATCATAGAATTTTCCACACCCCCAAAAATATATATATGCATCCAAAGTGGAAAGACAATATGTATTCAAATAACAAAACTGAATAGATAGACAGTGTAACTGTTACTTTAATTTACAAACGATTGTAGCATTTTAAATGTGATAATTATAATAATATGCATTGACTTACAATAAGCAACTAGACTAACAATCGTGATCAAAAATTGTCCAAAGCATAACTCTGCCTACGTGCGTGTATAACTGTATGGGCAGAGTTTTGTAATGAGCGTACACAACAGACTATGAACATAACTGCCATGTAATAAGGAATTAATGAATGTTACCTACAAAACATCGCTCGGAAATTATTGACCATCTTTTAAATTTAAGCTATTGTGAGTTTAGTTTAGTTTAGTTTAGTAGAGAAATAGACAAAAGAATTGCAGCAGGATGGAAGAAATACTGGGCCATGAAAGAAATCATGAAAAGCAAGTCTCTGGGAATTAAGATCAAGAAGAAAACATTTGATACCTGCATCCTACCCTGTATAACATACGGCTGCGAAACCTGGGCTCTAACTAAACGCCATAGGGATAAACTAGCAAGTTGTCAAAGAGGTATGGAAAGGAGCATGCTGGGTCTGAAACTAAAAGACAAAGTTAAGAGTACAGACATCAGACATAAAACTAAATTAACAGACATCCTCAAAAGCATAGACCAACTAAAATGGAGATGGACTGGACATATGCTCCGCTGCAAAAAAGAAAAATGGAGCAAACAGGTCACTGTCTGGTACCCTAGGGATGGAGTAAGGAGCCGGGGTCGCAAAGCTAGGAGATGGGAGGACGAATTAAAAATGACCGCAGGGCCCTTTTGGACAAGAGTGGCAGCAGACAGGGTACAATGGAAAGAGTTGGAGGAGGCCTTTGCCGTAAGGCATACCGAAATAAGAGATATTTTATAGTGAAATTTTGTTTTTAGTTTTAAGTAATTTTTATGTTTATATATACTAATTTATGTCAACTTTTTTCGGAAATAAAGGCTTTATTATTATTATTATGTATTTCCACAATTCAAAAGCACTTCAGCAAGAAGTCTAATTGAATGAATAATTAAAATGTTGTGGTCTTAGTTGCTAAATTTGAACTTAAGGAAAAAATCTAGATTGTTGTTCAAACAGCTTACTATAGTAAAAATGATTAATGAAAAAAAAATGTTTAGAGAGAAATAATTTTTTCTATTAAGAACAACAGGACCAGAGATCTTGCCTTTTATACTCTGTCCATTATATTATTTGCTTTTTGACAGCTTCATGCCTATGAAGGATTGTATTGTCTATGTTAAAATGTCATACAAATAATTATTGTTCTTCATGGACACTTAGTGATGTCTACACAGAATTATTCAATGATGGGTCGATAGACTTTAATAATCGATAGAAATACTCTGTAAAATATATCCGATACAGAAAATCTCTTCTCTACTTCTATTATGTTATATAATTTAAACGTAAAGACAACCAAATTGTAAGATAGAAACCAATAAATAATAAAATATTAGTTCAGTTTAGTTTTAACATAAAATATGTGGTCTTATTATTACATATCTTATTAGTACGTTTACGTTGTAATTATTATTTACGTACCTAATTTGATTTATGATAATATTTTGAATTTTCAATTGAAATATTATGACAATCGATAATCTTTTGAACATCACTTCTGGTATCACCCATCGAGCTGTCAAAAAGCAATTCTTATAGTGGACAGACTATAGGTCACGCAAATATGCATACTGACATTTTTACAATACTCTCGAAATTAGGCTTGATTGATTTGATGTGTTGAGTATAAAATATTTCGTTATCGGCAGCTCGGCCAGCAACCGTCTGATCCACGCTAAGGACCACGCGTCCGTCCAGCTCGTGATCGCGGACGTGGACCCGGCCACGGGCCGCGCGGCCGA
>CAJQZN010037022.1:53375-66775 GCA_907164685.1 Colias eurytheme | reverse complement strand
GTCTACTTGACCAACTTGTTATGCAGCTCGCTGTCCACTTGACCAACCTGTTATGCAGCTCGCTGTCCATTTGACCAACGTGTTGTGCAGCCCACTTACCACTGTACCAACGTGTTGTGTAGCCCACTGTCCAACTTGGTAACGTATTGTACAGCTCGCCACAGCCTCCATGTCCCCTGTACCTGGTCGCGCAGCTCGGTGAGCAGGTCGGTGAGCGTGCGCACGGCGAGCTGCGCCCGCTCGAGCTGCGCCTGCAGCGCGCGCAGCTCCAGCTCGCCGCCCTCGCCCTCACCGCCTCCCACTAGTGACAGCGCGCGCAGACGCGGGAACCAATCTAAGTTGTTCGACTGAAAATTTCGGACTTACAATAAGCGTTTGATAACGTATTCTATGAAACATATTCGATTAATAATCAAAATAATCATAAAAATATACAGGAAACATAACAGTGTGCCCAATATAACAGCAAAGATATGCATGGATTACTTAATAAAGGATAGTGGCTTTTATAAATAAAAAAATTGCTCGGGTGTACCTCAAGGTTTGAATAAGGTCCACTTCTATTTCATACATACGATAATGACCAAATTATACAGCATGTTAATAGTAAGGACTAAGGACTATAGCTTACATACGTAACAGCCATGGGCTTACTATCTTTTTTATCGAAAATATGCGTTGATGGAATACGTTATCAATAGGCATGACGAAAGATTTTGAAATCCTCTTCCATAATGTGTGTATACGTTTACTATACAAGAAAAACCCTATATTTCGGTAATATACTTAAATTTAACGAAGATAAAAGCCATTTTCCAAAAAATATTTATTAACTGTGCCAAAACAGCTCGCAGGTGTCATGGCGTAGGCGTGACGTCACACTTTGATAAATACGTAATTATTTGTACGCATTGCGAAGAAAATTAAAAAAATATTTATTTAATATGTGTTATAGAAACGAATTACAAGTTTATAAGTGGTGTGCAGTATTGCAGTGTGAATCCACATAAAAATAATGCTCAAAAATGTGTTAGTAATTATTTTAAGCGAGAAAATAATAAGAAATGATTGTATAAAGTTGGCGCGGAGAACCCCGAACCATGTATTCGTGAATTCGCAATTATATTTCTGTTCTGAGTCGATAAAGCATACGTGAAACAATAGAAAATAAATAAAAATGCGTATTCTCAACATATTCATAACAACAAAAAACATCTAACGTGAGTTGTTTACTTAAGCGTGACGTCACGCGTGTTTTAGTCAAAATGGCCAACTGCAGTATTTCAATGTTTTATTTTATTGATAATCTCATTAATCTTAATGTTTTTAAGATTTCTAAGTCACTATATGTAATTTATCTATTATACATTTTCCCTAAAAACACTAATACGATCATTTATGGATACTGTCGTCATGCCTATTGCTTATAGCTTGTTAAAAACAGATTGGTACGATTCAAATCGGCTTGAAGGACTACGAAGAGTATTATGTGTAGTGAATTTGATGTATCAAGTCATTAATAGAAAAAGAAAACAAAACAGGCCCTAGTAGTGAGCCTTGGAGAACTCCGAAGTAGTTACAAAGGTAAACTGAGGAGTGCGATTCGTAACCACGTTTGAAAATTATAATTTTTATTGTTTAAATACATTGCAAACACTGCAACAATAGCCAGCATGCATGTCAATAGCAGCATGAATCCTACAAATGATCAACTTTACCAAATGCATTACCTAAATCCATGTAATACATTGTATCAATTTTTGAACAGAATCTTTCGAAAACCAGATTTTCCTGCTTTATTGAATTACAGAAAGCATAGATAAACATTACCTTGATCATAGAGTGTACATAGCTCTCCGGGCCTGTGAACTCCGTGGGGTCCTTGACACGCACTAGCACCATAAAGTGCAGGTAGTGCCACATGTTGTGCTCGCTCTTTATGTGCTCTTCGAATGACACTGTCTTGTTGTCGAACGCTGATCTGTTTAAACCTGTTAAAATGCTTATATATTAACTAGCAAGTCAAAGATTAAAGAAGTTTAGCATAAATTTATTATTATATATATATAATTTATATATATCCCCTATATGATCGTTATAATTGACGAAATTTATGTCAAACTTATTTTCTGCCGAGCTTGAATGTTATAAAGTATTAAAGAAAAATTTAATTAACTGCTGTTGAATCAATTTCTAAGATGTAAAACATTTTTGACGTGTCAATACAAACAATCAATCAAAACTGTCCTCTTTTTAATAGTACTGTGAACGGAGTAGACAAAGTTAGTATTATAAGAGGAGATGGTAGTCAGAATAAATTAGCAAAACAATAAGACTCACCACAAATAAAACAAGTATTTTTCAAAATAAGTTCCTTCTGCTGTTTCTCGCTACGCAGATCAGCGAAGGTGTCAATGATGACACCAAAGATGAGGTTCAGGACAATAATGATCACCACGAAGAAGAATAGTAGGTCGTATACTACACGCGCCACGAATAATGGTTCCTGGATAAGTATTATTTATGTAAAGAAAATGGAAAAATTTCAACACGATTTTCAAGAAAAAATTTCAGTTGGCTAACGTATTGGTAAGATAACTGATTATAAACAATCACTACAAAGGGGCTGTTAGCTTTTTAGAAATAATAAAGAACAGCACTGTTCTGTGTGACTAAACGATGGATTCTAGTTTTTTTTTGTTACACAAGCAAATAATAGCCTCCTAAATACTTACAAAACTAGCCGGCGCGCGAAGTATATCCCCAATCCCACCCCCATTTCTCAACCCCTGGTTAAGTGTAGTCACAATGCACATGACGAGCGAATCACAGCTGCGCTCGCGCAAGTCGCCTCCTACAGACACTATGCGGGAAGCTCTAGTGCGGTACTTTGCGGATGGATCGTCTTCGCACTTGTCCACTTCGAAGCGAGGATCGTCGTCATCTGTAGGTTTGAGAAATACAGTTAAAAGTAAACCATACATAAAATAACTCGAATTGGAAAGAATATGTAATTTCAACCCATTTTCTCATATATTTTATAGATATATAAGACTGATTCTGATCTGTAATTTAGAATCATTGTTTTCAATCAATACGCGTTAAAATCTAATAATGTGGAACAAATATTACCAAAATCATGTTTCTGATATAAATCAGCACGAAACTTATTTACACACTTTTTGACACTAAGAATTCCATAAATTTTCAATACCCTAAACTCACTTGATTAAAAAGATATATCAAACAATTCTATGGCCAATAATAGCAATAATTTGACGAACACAAAGTTCAACAAACAAAATTTTCATTTTCATTACAAACTAGGTTTCTGCCCGCGGCTTCACCCGCGCAGTCAAAGAAAAACCCGCATAGTTCCCGTTCCCGTGGGATTTCCGGGATTGCGTCATTTTCCCGGGTAAAAAAGTAGCCCATGTCCTTTCTCGGGTATCAAAATATCTCCATACCAAATTTTATTTCAAAATTTGCTCAGTAGTTTAGGCGTGATTGAGTAACAGACAGGCAGACAGAGTTACTTTCGCATTGACAATATTATGGATTACTCACCATCCAATCTATCCACGTTGACCAGGAAATCATCCCGGAAGAACATATAGCCCACGATAGAGAACATGTACACGAGCACAAGCGCTAACACCGCTGTGAGGAGGATAGAGCGCCCGTTGCGTGTAACGGAACGCATCACGTTTAAGAGGGTCTCTTCGCGGTATACTATGTCGAGGAGCTGCGGATTTAAATCAATTTATAGGTGAAATAAAAGATGAAATGAAATGTCAAGTTCTTGTAAGTGGTGTGGACAACTTATAAATCTACTTACATAATTATAGATGTTTTTTAAACTATCAATAATTCCAGAAAGGGATTTTTACGTAAGGACAAATAAACATGTTATATTAATAACTGAATGTACTCACAATCATGAGACAATATTATAATGAAATTCAAAAGCTATTGAAAATATTTTTTTAGCACAATTTCCATAAAAGAAATAAATGACATTTTTGTTTATAATGCTTCGTAAGTAAAACATAATTTTGCCATAAATTATAAATAGGTCTCATAACTTACCAGAACAGAAAAGAAGAACGGATGACAGCAGATAGCCAGGAAGCAGAAGATGAGGTAGACCCCGTGGTACAGCAGTTCAGGGTCCGTGATCACGTCCCGCAGGGATTTGGATAACGTGCCCTGGTTGCCCATTATACTGACTAGGTGGATACCTTTTACTACTATCTGAAATATAAAAAAGTGTGGGTATTAAAAAAAGACGCCAAATACAACTACTTAAATAAAACTTCCAGCTAAGGGTAATTTAAAAAGGTGGTCTTAATCTTTATTGCAATGATTTTTATATCACCTCTATCTCATCACTTAATAAAATTTTCACAGATATCATACACTCAGTAAATATGAAGGTATATAGGAAATTATGAAAATACTAAAAAGGGTTTGTTAATTTTAAAAGAGAAGGATGAGTTACTAATAACGCTTATGGTAATGACATTGATAATTCTAGTGTTATTGGTGATGGTAATAACATAGGTTATGCTGAAGATGATGGTAAAGTTTATAATACTGATGATAATAACACTGCTTATGCTTCGACGACGCGGTTGGCGCAGTGGTAAAGTAACTGCCTACTGAGCCGACGGTCCCGGGTTCGATCCCCGGTCAGGGCAAATATTTGTGTGATGAACTCAATTATTTGTTCTTGGGTCTGGGTGTTATTATCTATATATGTATTTATTAAATATTATATTTATCGTCGCCTAGTACCCACATCACAAGCCTTAATTGAGCTTACTGTGGGACTAGGTCGATTTGTGTAATAATGTCCTATAATATTTATTTATTTATTTATTTTATGATTCTAATGATATAGAATTATAGAATATCGTAGTGACATCGCTAATTCTACTGACACTGATAGTGGTAAAGATAATAATTCTAATGATATTGGTAATGGTTGTAACATTGATGGTAAAAACAATTCTCGTGCTAAATAGAATGATATTCATAATATTTCTTATGATAATGACGTTCCTGATCCAAACGACATTGGTGATGGTTGCGATTTCACTCTAAAGCATCTAATCGCATCTGTTCCAGTTTTTACCATTAACAAAAGTTTTTAACGTCATTTCACGAGAAGACTTTGAATTTTGTAACACTTACAGTAAGCATTCCCAGCAGCCACAGCATAGGTTCGGGCCCTAGCAGATATATAAGCAGTACGATAACGCAAGCCGCTAGGGCCCGTAGCGAGGCCCAGCTTGGGGCCCACGTGACTAAGGCCGCGGCCAAACAGAGAGCTATCCATACCACCATGGATAGGTGCTCGTCTAATTCTGTAGAAATATTAAATACTAAAGTATCTTTACAGATCCAAAGAGTATCCCACTTTTGATGTTGAAAATTTTTTACTTTAAATACAGGAGGTCCTAGAAATCAATGTCCTGCCGGAAATAGGTAATCGGTTGATTGATATTTAATATAAAAAAAGAAAAATATACTTTTTTGCAGAACAATACAAATGCCTGAAAAAGACACCAAACCGAGAAATTCATTCCCATTATTTTAAGCTTAGTGACCATTTACCTGGATTTTCTTCTTGAAACGGATAGAAAAATGCAACAATGACGTTTATGAGAACAGCGAAATTGAACAGAATGTTGCTCCAATACGACATGTACGATGACACCCAAAAGAGGAACGGTTGACCTGGAACGGAAATTCTTTTCATTATTTTATTTTTATAGTAGTTTAGAAATAATTGCTTAGCTAACAATGTTGTAGTTTTTTGAACAAAACAAAATTAACATAATTTGTTACTCTCAATAGATAATTTTAAGGACTGTCTAAATTTTCAAAAGGATTATTTCTTGTTTAAATGTCAACTAATCAATAAATTATAAGCATAGATCATCTATCACGAATACAACAGTGCGTATACCATCTACCTCTCCCTTCCTAGAACAATTCCCATACATACTGAACTCAATCCACCCCTAACTCAAATCCAATACTTTCATAAGTTCACTCCATTTCTATGTGGAATGTATGGACATACCTCGCAATTTCTTCTGCCACTTCATTTCATGGAACAGATTATCCAATCTCGAGAAGAAATCCGCCACTTTACTGCCCTGGTCATCTCTTTCAGCGCTCTGCAGGACCCGGTGTTTACTCTCATCAGGAAGGTATTCGCATATTTCTGGTATTGGGAACACGATTTGCTCCATGCTGCGATCTGTGCGGACTATCTGTGAGCGTAAGGTTGATGTAATTGTTGAGTATTGTTTTAATCATTCGCTAGAAATAAGACAGGATGAGTTAATTTGAACAAACAATGTCTACTTTTTTTTTCTAGTTTTTGAAGATATTTTTGTAAAAGGTTCACATTCGGGGGGGTACAGTGCAGAAATGTAAAGTTATTTTTTTAATTTTTTTAAGAAATAAAACAAAATTATTTTTTTGACAACCCTAAAACTTTCCTAGTTCTAAACAACCGTATATTTTCCACAAAAGCACATATAACCTCAATCTGCGCAGTGTGCGAGCGGTAGTACTGCAGCGCGGGCGCAGCGGGCCCGCTGGGCGTGGCGCGCACCAGTGCTGCCAGCTCCTTGTTGTGGGCGGCCAGCTGGTGGCACAGGATGTAGATGTTGTGCCCCACCTGTGGGTATCACATTCATTTACGACGATCCAAATAAGATTTGGATCGATTTAACGCATATCATGACGTCATAGGTCAAGCCAATTAATATTTCTAACGAAAAAGATCGATCATCATCGAAACGAGATAAACTTTTGTATTTAAAGTTCAGGACACAAACTATTAGAGAAAATTAATCAAAATTTCAAAGTGAAAAAATAGATGAAAGTATCACAATTTTTTATGGTAGAAAAGCATAGTCGTTTCAATAGTCACCCATCAATACTTGTTTAAAGGCATTTGTAAGCATAATGAAAATCTAATGTCCAAATATACATCCTTGGGGAACCCCTTATATGGTGTGCTAATACATTATACATTTTATCCTATAAGTAGCTCCGTTGCCTTCTTACATTGTTTTCTATCCAGGAGACCATTTTCTTACAAAGCGCAGAACATACCTCTTAAACCGTAATGATTGGTTTCTTTAATAAAATGATGTGATTGACTGTGTCAAAGGCTTTCCAGAAAGATTTCTAACATTGGTTAGAATACTTATTCTACAAATTCGTTTTGCTTTTTTTTTCATTTAATAACTCAAGCCCCGGAACCACAGACACAATAGAAAATCTATTGTGTCTGGAACCGATAGGGCCGCTTGGGGCTCAATGGGTTAATTTCATTAATTGTATTTGTTTATTTATGATATGACGGTTGCGAAATTGTTTTTTAGTTCATTAAAAAGTCTTACGCAAAACTAATGACAAATAAAACAAAACTAACCTCTTTAGGTGAAACTCCTGCACATGGTCCATCATCTTCGTTATCTGAGTCAGCGTCCGCGTGCTCTTGGTGGAATGCACTACAGGCTACGTCCACCTATGAATGAAGTCTTTGTCATATTTATTCAAATTTTAATTTTAAACTTTATAATTCAATATAATCTTACGCACATTCGATACTGTTACAATTCTGAAAAATTACTCATTAATTTTGAACGAAGAGTTTAATTTATATAACAGCTAAAAGTGTAACTAAATTTGGTTTTATGACAATAACTATGTTTACGCTGATGTATGCTACATAAGTGATCTTCTATACTGTGTTTTTAGTCTAAAGCCAAACCTACCAATTGCTTAGGGTTCATGTTATACAAGATCCTCTCAGCATTATTCTCGGAGTCGTTCCTGGACTCCATGATGGCCAGCAGCAGTTTAGAGGCGTTGTTCTTCAGCTCCAGTACCAGGTCCATGCGAGTCTTGCCCAATGGGTTGATGTCGTTGAGGATGAGGGCAGTGATGATGTCCAGCCCGTTGCTTTCGTGGGTGGCTATGCAGTTCTGGTTCTCGTGGCAGGGACCTTTTTAAATTAGTTTATGTTATTATTAGGAAAGAAATTTGCAAAAAAAGACGGGTTGCACTCCGGGAGTGCCGGCAGAAGTGAAAACTTGATTATTAACGTTGAGTATGTTTGATATCCATCCGTCTTACGCTTCTTCGATCAGGTCACGTGTCCTGACGCGAGTTTAAGATTTTATACCCATTACAGAAAAAGTGCTCAACGCCGCTAAAGAAGTTTTCATAAATATATGTATCTCCGACCATATAAATATTTATTTATTTATTTATTTAACCATTTATTGTACCATACCATTTAACATTACAATGTACAGTATATATACGTATATATATATTTGTATGGATGCGAGGTAAAGTACAAAAGGTGACCTTATCGCTTAAAAGCGATTTCTGCCAGGCCACCTAAGGTAGAGGATAGATATATAATACATATTATTAATTAAAATTAAAATTAAATATGACTCATGATAGATAAAAAAATACCTTGACAGTATTCAGTAAGCGTCTCCAGTGTCTGGTTGATAAGCGCCACATTTCCCTCGTTAATATACAAGCCCAGCAGCCCGAGTCCGCCCGTGGTAGATCCACATATACAGTCCAGGAACATCAGCGTCTCTGACACTAAGTTGTAGTTCGATTTATTGTTCTGGTTGCGGAGAAGGTTCTGGAAATTTGGAAAGTTAAGGAAATTATAGAATATTGTCTTCATACCAAAAATAATAGTTATTTGCTTGGTATCGAAACGATTTTTTTAATTACAGTTTAATGTTTTTCTTCACCCGGACTTAAACAAAATAACTGTATGTTGCTAAACGAATGAAATTAAAAAGTTTATTAAAATGCGTAAAAATGGCACTAAAATAATTATAATTTTAAAAATTTATCAAGTTTGTTAGATCATAATAGCTATAAATGTATAATAGCTATCAATAATAATTTACGATGTAAGAAATATGCCGGATCAGCTGGTTTTCTAAGTTAAAAGCATAATTTTGTTTCCAAAAAAAATCCATACCTGAAGGTCCGGGTTGTGGTTTTCGCACAGCAATTGCAGGAACCTCAAGATGGGCTTCATAACTGCCACCTTGGCTGGCAGAACATCCCCGTTACCACTGGACCGTTTCTTTTCCGCCATTATTTCTTCTAACACTGTTGTTCCTGACATATTGAAGGATATAAATAAATAAATAAATAAATAAATAAATAAATAAAATAAGATTGAGGAGTAATTTTTGATTATTGTTACATTTATTTTAGGTAGCATACAATATGAAAAACAATAAGTACAGACCTATAGAATATTTATATTACAGAATAACATACATATGAAAAAGAGCGAGTGTGCCGAGCACACTTGTAAGAAGTGAAACTTTGTTGGCAAGATTCAAAGATACCGAAATTGCCGTCTTACTCCATGACATGATCAGACGGTATTGCCATGACGCGACCTTGAAATTTTACTCTCAACGCGCCGAAAGAAGTTTCACTTCAATAATTTATACCTAAACTTAGAAACTAAGCGCTACTAATTGTTGACAGCACTGGCCGCTGGCGGTGTAATATTAAACTGAAATGTACTATATCGACCAAAAACTAGCTCTCTATGACTTCACTTTAACACACAATATAACATACTGCAAATTACCTTTCTTATTATGACGATATCGTTTGATACGTTTGGGTTGAAAAGGGGTAAAAACTGGAAAACAAACAATAATAATGTTTCCAGTTACAAAAACAAAATGAAAAAAATACCTCAAATTCTTCGTTTCCTAGAATTTAAATTTAAGCCATGTCTGTTTTGTAAATTTTATGCAAAAGGAAGGAATATTTATCCTTTTAGAAATACAAACTTAAAGTACCCGCACAAATATTCACTTTTTAAACAGGTTTTTACTAGTGACAATGATAAATTCATGCTTAACTTTTTAAATAGGATTTACTCATATAATATCTCTCTTACCATGCGACATAGTATGTATATCTGAGTAGGCGTGTACTGCGGATCCGCACGCGTTGTTCACTTCTTCGTCCATGTCTTCACCGACCACTAATGGTCCTGTTACTGGTTTACCTGTGTGAAAATAAGTTTTTTTTTTATATTATGAAGATACTACTACCACGCGATTTTTATATTAAGATAGGTAAAATAAAAATCCTGTTATTTTGTAAATTTTGCAGTTAACAAATTTAGTGGGTAATACAAATGCGCACTTCATAGAGCATTAAAATAACTGCAATAATTGAATGAATTTTTTTATTAAATGGCAATTATTTATAAAGGTTTACATATTTTCAATCTAAATTATCGTCCAATTCTAACGTTAATAAAACTCATAAAATATTGTAACGTCACCGATGCTTAATAAGTATACAAGGTTAAAATTAAATCCGTATATTTAAAGTCAAAATCGAATCTTAAGAAGCGAAACATACAAACATACATGCTAATAAAAGCGTGTTAAGACCTTACCATCTGGTGTGGAATGTTTCTGTCTGTCCGTGGGGCTGGTTCGTTTGTCCGTGGGCGCTCCGCTCGTACTGCTCACTGCTAGAGAACGGATTTCCTGCTGGGCCTCGCGCATTTTGTCGTAGAATACCTGTTGTTTAATGTTTATGTGCAATCTATATATATAAAACTCAAAGGTGACTGATATAGTGATCTATCAACGCACAGCCCAAACCACTGGACGTATCGGGCTGAAATTTGGCATGCAGGTAGATGTTAGGACGTAGGCATCCGCTAACGGGGAAAAACGGGGATGCACGTACGAAGTCGTGGGCGGAAGCTAGTGTTGGTAAAATTATGAACAAGTAAAAAATATAGGGTATGAATTGAGTATAGACACAACATGCAGAACATTGTGTGATATTGAACGAAATAGTTTTATGAGTAAACATTTTTAATTTAGCGCTGTAGACCTAATTATAATTAAGAAAAAATCAATTTCTGTATTTCTTACAACAAGTGGAAAATTACATAAATGCGAATTAGTAACAACTAGCTTAGTAAATAATTCATTATTTTGTAACCATTTAGTATTTAAAACAACAAACCTTCAAGAACGCCAGTGATATCTCGCCATTCTGTAGCTTTGTAAATATACTATTTTGGATAATAGGGTTGCCACCTTCCAGAAGAGCAATACCTGAATAATAAACATAAATTATATAATTTGAATTCTTATGAAAATGCTAGTATAGTTTCTTGCCGGTTCTTCTCTGAACTACTTTCCTAACCAGTTCTATTTTTTTCCTGTATTTTGATGATTCGGAAGCGCTTCTAAACGAAGTATAGTTGGATCAACAAATGTTGGACTTTGAGAGACAAACCTATAAATGTTACAGCAAAAACTAAAAATAAAACAAACTAAAATAATAATATTAAGTTTTATTACCAAGCTGTATAGCCTCCAAGAATATAGCTGGTCTATTGGTGCTCTTGATGACCAGTTCCACCACCAGGTCAGAAGCACCTTCTCTATCAAGATGTGCCTGCACTTGCGCTAGCGTTTGACCCGTGCGCATGAGCACTTTTGCTGTGAATTTATATTTATTATTTTATTATTTGTTATTTTAATTTTATGTGGTAAATATTTTGTTATTACTTTGGATGATGTTCTTTCTTTATTCTGATCTTAGTACTTTAGCGTTTTGCCAATTTTTTTGTTATCAACTGAGTATATTAATTAGAATGTTGTATAGAACTAAAAAAGTACTTGTTTAAACAATGAAATTTTAAATACAGTTTTCCATATATTATTATGTCTAACAGTAAATAAATAGGTAAGGAACAAAATATTGCCTATTTTCACATATTCAAGTACACATAATCCTTTCCTGTAGTTCTTGTGACGTGATCAAAACTTACCAGTAAGAATTATCCTGTGATTGATTAATATCAGTAGGAATTTGTAAGATATATAAGTACTAGATAATTTATTACTGTCTATTATAGCAAGTGCTTAGCTTAGTGAATTTAAGTGAACATACGAACAAAATAATTATGCTATGTATAATTTGTGGTATAATGGACTGACCTGTCTTCGTCTGCGGTAGTGCTTCAGCTGTGCATGCGTTGCGAAACAAAATATATGTACTACTGCACTAGTATAAACTAAACACATGACATTTCTAGTTTCTATATATCTATGTTTATATCTATATTGATCTTGCTAATATTTTCTACAATTGCTTTGTGTAACCACTATTTTAAATGATGTGTATGTCAATTTTAATGATTCTGTAGTAGCTAATATTATGAATGTCATTTTACTTAAATGTTATAAAAGTTATAGCTACGTTGAACACGCTGTAGAATGGCAATAAGAGTAAGGTAATTGCCCGACTTGTGCATTTTTATCGATTGTTAGCGAAGATATGAAATCTGTTTTATGCGTGAGAGTGAAAGAGAAGATTAAAATATTGTCTTTGAAAATATAATGTAGCCATATATCGATAATATCTATGAGTCTATCCTTCCGTCATAGTTTATCACTATATTTTTAATTTTCTAAATATTACTTCCTAGCATTAAAATAGCAATGTACCCGGCTATTTTATCTATTCTATAGCTACTTATTAATATAGATAATAAACTAACCTCCTGGTCCATGTGTGACAGCAACTATGGGTGGCGCGCTCTGTATTTTCGGTTCGGATTTGCGGTTCACGAAGTATTGAGATAGCAACTTGTTGCGCAACTGGTTGCCCTGGAATGTTGCGTGTTGCAGAAATTTGTTGCAGGAAAAAAATTTGAAGGAATATAGATTATTTTTAAAATACCACCTAACTGTTCAATATAATATGAATCGTTTTTGTGAACGTCTGTAGGTTCATGAGTTTTATCATTGAATTCGTAATAATTTTGTTTGTTTAACACAAGTATTATAAATGTGAAAAGGGGTTTATATGCTATATGAAATATGAATAGTTGAATTTTGATCTAATCTCTTACTTTTTCACCATATTCAGGATCAACAGCCATCATCTCGCGAAGTGTCCGTAGCACTTTGACGCATAATTTTTCTTCTTTCTCTTCTAGAAGTTTCTCCGTGTGACGTATCAACCTGTATACAAGAAAAAACAAATTATTTAAAAAAATTACTTTTTATCTTTTTTTGCGGAGACAGAAGTCCAAAATTTCAGATATCTTATGAATTGCACTTGGAAAAGATTTTATAGAACAATTTCGAAAGTGTGGGAATTTTGCAAGCATTTAACTTGCGACTTGTGTGTGTGCGTGTGTGTATGAGTGTTGAAAAAGCAGTCAAGCCACTTAATAACTTGTACAGGATGTCCACCAGCAGCGACTGCTCCGCTTGAAGCAGCTCCCACTGCTCCAGGGTATACCTGGATATGAAGAT
>CAJQZN010037022.1:35919-53365 GCA_907164685.1 Colias eurytheme | reverse complement strand
GGCTTGTACAGGATGTCCACCAGCAGCGACTGCTCTGCTTGAAGCAGTGGTCGTAACTGCTCCTCCAGTAGTGACACTATCTCTTGCAAGCCTTCCATCACCGACTTGTCGTTCTGCAGGTTGCTCTGGAATGTATAAATAATATGAATAATAACTTGTTTTGTCGTTCTTTACAAGTACGAAACGTCAAATTTTGGTACATACTGTAGTTTAACCAGAAACTATTTTAAATATCGATATCAAAGTGACTTTCGGTAGAGACAAGTTGAGTATAATTTCATGCGCCAATAGAAGTGTTCCGTCTATTTTGTTACATTATGTTTTGTACATCTTATAACAATTATGTCATATTATTATTAAATAACATCTGTACCTGTGACGCCATCTTCTCCAACTTGCAGGTTTTAGAAGCAAGCAGCCATTTACTAGTCTGTCGCGAAAGTGCTGCCGCTTTTTCGAACACCGTTTGGATTTTAGCTTCCAGTTCGAGAGGAATGGCTATGCTTCGGGTTTTAGCTGGAATTTAGAAGATTTTTTTTAAATATCCACATGTGAAATTTAAAAAAATATAACTTAGATGCGGTAAAATGTTTAGGATACAGTTTGACCTTCGAACAATTAAAACAGGATAAAGTTCACTTGGTTTGCGTCAATAAATTTGACATCACCATATTTACAGTACTGCAAAAGATTTTTCCAAAAAACAAGTAACAATGACAAACCCCAATTTAAAATATTTTACAAATTACATCGGTTTTTCTTTCTATTAAAATAAATACTGGTCAATTAACTGGACCGGAATTCCCCTATTAATCCCCAATTAAACCCTATTTCCTGATATTTTACAAATTACATCGGTTTTTCTTTCTATTAAAATAAATACTGGTCAATTAACTGGACCGGAATTCCCCTATTAATCCCCAATTAAACCCTATTTCCTGAACTCACCAACTTCACTAAGTGTTCGGATACACTTTTCCACATTGAGTTTTTGAGGCGGATTGAGCCACGGACATTGGTAGATTCGGAACGTGCTTTGTAGTAGCTTGACGAAGATCGACTGCCGAGTCTGTTAAGTATATAAGTGTTTATTATTTTATACAAGTAAATTGATAATAAATACAGTGTATAGTATTATAGTACTATGAGCACTATAATATATATACAAGTAGATATATTATAGTGCTCATAGTGAATTAAGCGTATGCTGCTTTTTCTGTATTTTCACTATTAAAACTTTACAAAATTCAAGCCCGATAAAATAATATCTACAAATATATAAAAGCTAAAAAGAAAGAAGAGCATAAAATGTTTGTACGATCCAGTAAATAAATA
The DNA here is from genome assembly GCA_907164685.1 of Colias eurytheme. Taxonomy (NCBI): domain Eukaryota; kingdom Metazoa; phylum Arthropoda; class Insecta; order Lepidoptera; family Pieridae; genus Colias; species Colias eurytheme. Next base: position 52,030 of record CAJQZN010037022.1, on the reverse strand, counting down.
CAATAGTTGTTTTATTATGACTTATATGCAACTATGTGTGAATTTTTATACTTACATATAATCCGTGACAGCGGTACAATTAATAAGAAACAACCATGATTATTATGTTTAAAATGAAGGGAATAACATTTTTAAAGGGTCTACTATAAAAGAGCGTGGATTAGTTCGTTGTAGCTTTCTAATATAATAAGTAAAAGCTATACCTATTACCTAGCTTGAGACTAGTAACACATGAAATATCCATACATTTATTTTAGCTACTAAAATATCTATTAACATTTATTTTCATAAATAAATTTCCTTCTGTCTTTAGTTTATGGTTCTTCACCTAGTTTGCGAAATATTTACATCATCATCATCATCATCATCAGCCCATATACGTTCCCACTGCTGGGACACGGGCCTCCTATGAGGGTACAGGCCATAATCCACCACGCTGGCCAAGTGCGGGTTGGCGGATGACACATGTCGTCTAACTTTTTTTTTTTTTAATTCTGCGACATGTCGGTTTCGTCACGATGTTTTCCTTCACCGTTCGAGCCACTGCTCGATGATGTAACAACATGCGCAGATAAATTGAAAAATCAATTTATTTCCTGCGCGCTCGCCTGGTCTCGAACCCCGGACTTATTGATTCGAAGTCCGAGGTCTCACCACTGAGCCACCACTGCTCTCTAATATTTACATAATATATATAGTTATTTCAAGCTACTACAATATCTATTTACTTCGTTCAAACTAAGCTAGATTACCTGAACCGTAGTACTCTGATCACTAAAGGGCGAATTGAAGAAAGTGCATATGGTATGCATAAGTACATCCGTCACGTAGTTGACCCAGGCTTGCCGCGAACTGCTGGACAGTTTCACTTCGCTTGTTGATGTTCCTGTAGAATGTGAGTTGTTCTTGTATGTGGGTAGAATTAGAAGTACAGATAAGAACATAATACAAAAATACAGATAGAACAAAATATTTCTCGTTTTGTGTTGGAATACATTTATTTTTTAATAATAGTAATGCTGCTTTCTGAATTGTGTATTTGACTGAATTGAGTAAATATTTTCTTGTACTTGTGTGAAAAAAGCTTTCTTAAACCTTAATAAAATCAATTCTTAATTCAGATAAAATCTTCGAAATCCATCACAAGAACACACATGACACAACTATGAATTTTAAATTATTTGTAAAATTTATTTGGGATGGATGAACTACTTATAAATTTGCTAAAATACTTATACCATATTGCATAAAATTGCAAAATGTGTGTTATTTAATATATGTGTGTTATGTATATGTGTGTTATGTAATATAGTTTAATTTAAGTAATAAATCAATGTCCGCATTATAAATAATACTTACCAGCATCAGGTTGTAATATAGCGTGCATGTCCTGCAAGAAGGATCTTTCAAATAAATCCCACATGTAGTTGCTTGAGTATATCTCCTTCATTTCCACCTCTGTGTCTATGTAGCAGTGGTTTAGGAACCCTACGTAGGCCTCTTTTACCTGCAATTTTATGGAAAGTTATATTTTTATAGGTTTGAATTCGGGTAACCTGATAAGTTAGAATTGAATATTCATACAACTAGTAGTTAAGTTTTTTTAATAAATAAATAAAATTTATCGCTCATTAGATTTATTTCTTAAACACTACACATACATACTTTCCGTGCCTAAATATAGTGATTGTAAAAATGAAGTTTAATTCTATTTATAAACGCAATTAAAATTCAACTAGTAAGGAAGAAGCGTAACATATGTTACAAGTGTATTTCTAAAAATAAGATGTATAACATTTAAAATGTTCTCGAAGGTCCTTTTTTGGCTAGAATACATGTCCTATTCGACAATATTTCTTTTATATTAATTTAAATTTTATTGCATCTGAATTTAGTTTATTTTTCGTGTATATAAATAAACTTTAACTCACCTCTGGTATACAATCAGGGTGTGTGATCATAGCAACTATATCGTCGAGAGGCAGTAAGCTGTGGCATTTGATCTCGGTGTAGACATTCTTGCCCAAAGTACAAGAAGTAAGAAGTTTGACGAGCTGGATGTGGTATCTAAAATTTGAGGATAGATTTGTTTGTTTTAAGACTTATTTATTTATTGGTTGAATGCTTATTCAACCAATAAATAAATAGTAAAACTAGTAAAACTACCTCTTGTTCGAGTAATTTAGACTACATTTTTTAACTATCATACTGTTTCATTTTCATAATATGTAATTCAATTGAATTAAGGTAAAACCGTAAACAAGTTGTGTTAAAATATAACCTACTAGCTGTTCGCCGCGGTTTCACCCCCGTGGCTTCACTGTTGGTCGTAGCGTGATGATATATAGCCTTCCTCGATAAATGGGCTATCTAACACCGAAAGAAATTTTCAAATCGGACCCGTATGTCCTGAGATTAGCGCGTTCAAACAAACTCTTCAGCTTTATAATATTATAGTATAGATAGTATAGATTAAACTGACTCCACTTTAAGTTGATATTTGAGTAAGTTATAAATCTGTGTTTGTGTAGGTGATTTAAATATTATACTTACGTTAAAGCCTCTGGCATTTCCCCATTTTGTTTGTATTGTCGCATCATTTGCACGAAAAAGTTGAACATCACTTTGTCGTTGTAGAACACCAACACGTCTTCGCCAGCATTCACCAACTAGTAAATTGAATTCAGGAATAAGACAATAATAACATGACATTATCAAGAAATTAATAGAATTACAAAATTAAAATATGTGTATGCCAATTGTTGGCGAAATGTGCGGACGTGAAATTTATTATAACTTTGTAACCACAATTCATACAAATAAATTTTCATTTCATTTAAAAAAAAAGTCGTTAAATGTTTACACCGGGTTGCCAGTGACATGTACCACTTTGTGAGTAGCAGATGTCATATTGCCAGTAGTATATCATGGTGCTAGTGGCGTGTACAATGTTGCCTCCTGTATGACGAAGATCTGGCTACGGCGGTCACACTTTTATCCGCGGCATAAACACTGTTGCCTGTAGATTACACATTATTGCCAGTAACCTATACTATACTAGTGGTTCGCCCTGGCTTCGCCCGTGGTACTTACATGTTTACGTTTTTTTTCATAAAAACTATCCTATCTCTCAAGTTGGATCGAACTGCACATGGTGTGCGATTTTTATTATAATCGGTTAAGTGGTTTAGGAGTCCATTGAGGACAAATATTGTGACAAACATTGGCAGTAATATATACCATATTGCCAGTGGTATATACCATATTGCCAGCCATTACCATATAGCTGTTTATACAATGTTGCCAATACCTCCTGCATGACGAGGTCCTGGCTGCGACGTATATGCTGTGGGCCAGCACGCACAATAGTGCGCAAAAAGCGCAAATACGCAGGATGTCGACGACTGCTTTCAATACAGTGTACGAAATGCGCTACAACTTTGTCGTTGTTCTCGTGTGCGCACAGGGACGCGTTCTCTTCGAATATAGCGCAGACTGTTTGCGCTTCGCGGATCTGTGGGGGAAATAGATAGCTTTAATTAAGACACAATAAATAAAGCATTCATTGGCAATAAAGAAACATTAAATAGGATTTTAATTGGCAATAGAGAAGCATAAGATAGAGCTTTAATTGGAAATATAGAAACATGAGATAGAGCTTCAATTGGCAATAGAGACACATTGGATAGAGCTTTATTTTCTATACAGATGACTTCAATCGAAAACCTGTGTTTAAAGTAATAGATTTACTTATAATAAGTTCATTAAAATGTCTTATTTGCAACTCGTGTTGCGTGTTGCTGTTGTATGTAGCTCGACATGTGTAGTGTGTTATGAGGTATATCAAATGTGATGTCACGTGTTTCGTATGTATTATGAGACGTGTGTCATGTGTGATGCTTGCACTTAACAGTACCGGCGACAATATCGTTGGTATCTGTATTTCGAAGCAAGTAATTTATAGACAACTAGCTTTCCGCCCGCGGCTTCGCCCGCGCAGTCAAAGAAAACCCCGCATAGTTCCCGTTCCCGTGGGATTTCCGGGATAATACCTATCCTATATCCCGGGGTAAAAAGTAGCCTATATCCTTTCTCGGGTATCAAAATATCTCCATACCAAATTTCATGCAAATTGGTTTAGTAGTTCAGGCGTGATTGAGTAACAGACAGACAGACAGAGTTACTTTCGCATTTATAATATTAGTATGAATAATTAGTGACTTACGCCAGGATTCAGGAACAGGTCCAGGTGTTTATGCAATATCGCCTGGTTCTGCTGGTTGCCGTGACAGAAGTGCTGGAGGAACTCATGTGCGAGGTCCAGCAGTTCGTCCATCGCTGTGTCGTTCTCGTCGTGTGGCACCTGGAATTTGTGTTTGGGTTAGATTGATAGAAATAGCTGCTTGCCTAAGTTGTAAAAATTTTTTATTCCGTTTTTGGATTATTTTTTGGCTTTTTTCTGTTTTAATAATTTTTTAAATACATCTGTAAATAATATCGGGTAAATATTTATCACAAGATTATTTCTTCTGCGCGACATACTGTTATTGTGTAGCTATATTTTTGCTTTTTTTTTCCACCGTGTCATATGGCATACCGTCACGTCTATTTAGCTTTTTCATACAAAATGCATATCTGCAGATGAATTATTGCTATTATTTGTCGCTCAACTATTTTTTTCAGGTCCTTTTATCAGATATTTTTTTTACAAGCGATCTTCTCATTTATTGCACACAACATATTTGCAGATGAATTTTGTCTACCATTATTCTCTTCTTTTTGTATCTTTTTTATTTTACAAGCGATTTTTTTCAATTTTCATATAAGAAACTGTTAAGGATTACGGGGATAATTAAAGATAAAATATACAAACTTTGATCATTGAAGCGTGCCTTTATTAATCACACAACAACCAGGGGAACCTCTTACATCTTACAGATTACAGACTATAGGTATAAACTTCCTTTTTAACTGACAGTTGACACAGTGTCACAGCCAACGCAGAGTTGCTACATACAATATTATACAATACAATAAATCATTGTTAATCAACAGAAACATCTTCCCAATACCTGTAGCAGATCCAACACGGTATGGTGCACGCCGATATTCCTCAGTAGTCGCTGCTCATGTCTTCTCGGCCGGCCTGCGCCTGCGTCACCGTTGTTACCACGAGTGCAGTATTTAATCATTCTTTCTAGGATCTGTGAATGATTTAAATAATGAATATACATTTTATATAATGTCATATATATAAAAAAAATTCAAATACGTTCGTTAAAAATGTAAGATTTTTGGAACGAATTGGACAGCGTCTTTACTTGAAAAGGTTAATGGTAGAAAATGTTGTATGGTTGGAATTGACAGAGAAAATCTAAAATAAAATCGAGTCTATTTCACTTATTATAAATGTAGGTTCCTGTTGGGGGGAAAAGTTGGTGTATTGTTGCATATTGTGCTTTACTACAATTTGTAAATGTCAATAATAATTAACATTATTAAGTATTAACATAAAACTAACCTCCTTAATCTTCTTATATTCATTCATATGGTCATGCTTGTTCATTCTAGAAGTATCGAGCACATTGTCAAGCGACGCGTTTCTTTCGAGCACCGCGCCGCCGGGACCCACTGTGCCTTTTATTTCTGTAAGCATGGAATAGCTTATGTAATTGGCTAATAATATTTAAAGTCTTTAAAATACTCCAATAAGACATGTGTGGACAAAAAAGGTCTATAAAAAATTAGTTTCTTTGATGTATTATTTATTGGAAGTTACAGTAATATTGCTACTTTTAAGTTTCACAGTTAAAAAAGGGCTGGTCACATCCCTTCTATTCGCAGAGGAATATTTTCGGGAGATCTATATAAACCTTTCAATACTCCCAAAGCTAATAAACGAATTCTTATAAATAATATCAACATGACATTACCAGTGTGATCATCCAAAGCGCCTGCCCTTCCCTTGTTAAACACCCACAACTCAGATTTCTCCACACTTTGCCGCAGAACATCTAAGTCTGCTTTTATCTGCTTGTAAGATTCCACGTCCGCGTCTGATACTAGCAGTTGTACCTTGAGATTGTCAATTATAAGACATTTTTCAAAAACTTATCAATACAGAAAAAAGCAGAAGAATATGAACCTCAAAACTCTTTAAAAATTCAACTTTAATCATTCCATGATTCAAACTGGACAAAATATTTATGTAGCAATTCGACAATATTTTTACCAGAAATATCCTTCAATTAACAATTTTTTCATTCGAGATGGTCAGTATTATAAAGTATTATTTTTAATAAAAATAAAGAAGTAAGAGATGTGTCTCTATAATATGACATAAAAAAAATACCTTCTACAATATCGTACTCATTTAAGCATTAAAACTATGATATTACCTGTTTAAAAGCCGCCAAAACTTCTTGCCTCTGACTAAAATGCCTAAACAGCAAGGCAAGTGCCCCCGACACCAGCGCTGCGGAGGCACCTTGCGAACACAATTGTAGCAGTACTCGAAGGACCATCCGACCACCACACTCGTCTAAGTCTAACCCATCCCTAGAATTGAAGCTAGTTTTAATATTTCTGAGGGTTACGGAGTATATGTGACAATAAATAAGTATATAGCAAGGGTTAAATATAGAGCGAAAACAAAACGGAATCAGATGGTTTTTATAAGTTTTATGAAGGAATGGTAAGAAAAGCGTATCAGGGAAAAGATATGGAGAAGCGTTTTTGCATTTCATTAAAAAAAGGTAAAGAAATCTTGGGTAGATAGTGTTTTTGATTAAGTTTTAAGCTGGTAGAAAAGCGTTTAGGGCGGTCATACAATAACATAAACCAGGAAATCATCTTAGGAAATTTTCGGAAGGAAAACTTTTGATGTGAAAAACTCCACGATAAACGTCATGCACAAACACGAAACACAAACACTTTAATATGAGATCGTGCAAAATACAATCACTTTAGGAATCATGAACGAACAGATAAAATACATATTACATGAGCAACAATATTACATGTAAAACACCTACAAATATTATCACTGTGCATGCACACACCTTGAAATGTATAAATCATTAAAAAGAGTAGTCAAAAACACTTTTTCCTCATGGTCAGTAACCAAGTATATAACTGATCATTTAACTAAATTTTAATCGGTATATTAAGTCATAAAAATCACTAAACTCGTTCATAATGATTCATTATTTCGGATATTTAGGTCAAAAGCATGCAAAGGAAGAAATAAATCAAACTTACACACACTACGGTAGGATGCTAACAGACAAATTGGTTAGTCACACACACACATACTATTTCAATACATTTATTTTGAGCAACAGAGAAAAATGCAATGTTAGTCAAAATATACATGGTATGAAAATTTAATCATTTTTTATAGAAAATTCGACCCAGTACGACACTGAAATACAAGAGCTGTATTTCGTAATATTTCCCAAATAGAAATAAGATGCATAATTCTTCTATGTGTATTTTGAAGTAATTTAACTTGGAAATTCAAGTGAATTAATGTCTATTGTCGTGTTTCTCTTTAGATCTATTACTATCCAATGAAATCCTACCATTTACATCACGCCATTTTTATAGTAATTAAATATAACTTTTGGCTCCTTATATAAAAAAATAATAATCTATTAAGCTTGCATTAACATAGGAGTTCATTGGAAAAGTAAGATGAAGTTAGCGGTTTCTTAGTGAAGAAGTTTAACTCTTCTTTATTTATAAGACATAAGATTATATTAAACAGAAAACATTTCAATTTACAAAAAATACCATACTTTTAAAACACATTGTTACACCATACAAAGACCTTAACACATAATAATTATTATAAAAGCTATTTAAAATAATCTTACATCGAACCTAAACTAAATCATGCTACTTAGCATGCAGTATATATTATCTTACTAACAAATCTACATTTTTTGGAAGACAGTTGTCAGGCACAGTCTGAATTGCTCTGAAATAATATTGTTTATTAATTTCATTATAAATTTGAATATATAGAAATGTTAAAGAAAATATTATAACTAGATTAAAAATAGATTTGAAAAGTTCAAGAGTAATCATAAAATTTCTAATAAAAAAGTAACTAATATGCTAAATGTATTGTTAAGAATAAAAACTACGTTATCTAGAGAAATCTATTTGAAGGCATTAGAAAAATTCGATAAATATATAAAAAGTAAATAATTTACTCTAAATTAATTTTGCTAAATGAATAAATTATGGTTATGATATCCCCGAATTAAAATTTACCCATCACCATGATGTAAGTCATGCGTTAGTCACTTATTAATTCTAAATATAAGCCTAATAATAACAAATAAATTATGAATAAGTAATGAAAGTACTTCAATTACATAAAACAAAGAAAAAGTCTTTATGTATATTATAATTGGCATGACTCCGCTTTTGATAAAATTAGGCAAAATTTCAAGTTCCAGAATACATAACAATAAATGGAACATAGAATTTGTATTAATACAAAAGTTTCATATAAATTTAATTCCTTTTCAATCGTAATTTACCAATTTCACTGTCCCAAAAATTATTTTAATAATATTTCAATTTTTAAATCAAATCTTTAAAGAAATAAGGACTATCATTCTATAAATCCCCAATAGAGGGTTTTAGGAACTAATTGTACAAAAATCAATTTTACCGGCAACTAAATATGCCCTCAGCCTGCAAGCCTATCGCTTCCACATCAGCTCGCCCAAGGGAGTCCCCACTTTTGTCCACCGCTTGTTCGAATTCCTTCTTGAAGATCGAAAGCAGACAGCTGATACGGTAGTCCAGTCGGACGTCAAGGATAAACTGTAGGTATTAAAAAAACTTCATAAATATGGTATTTTCATGTATCGAAAAAAGTTCCTTTATAAGAAGAAAACTGAAATTATTTAAAAAAAAATTGGTTGTCTGTAAAGTCGGTTTACAGACGATAGTTGAACGTGACAACGTCCGATTGTGCTTCTTTGTCGCTCGTTCCGCGCTCTCGCTTGCACTTCAAACCTTACATGGAACGCCTCAGGTGAGTCAGAGCGAGGTAACGCCGCATGAGTCATGTTTTTTCGTGCGTGCAGCCGGCTCTATCGAATTATAAGACGTTGTCACGTCAAAACTTTAAAAATAGGGTAGTTTGAAATCACTTTTATTTTCATGTACCTATCGTATGTTATGTAAATAAAAACACGAATAAGGTAGTGTCAAATCGCCTTTACAAGTGCTTAAAGTATAATTTTCTTTAAAGAATTTAATTTAGATGCGAGTTTATGTTAAATCATGATTAAACAAAAAATAGCGAACATTGCATTAATTCGTGATATTTAATTTGATTATTATTCTGTTTTAAGGAGGAATATTTGTCTTTTAAGACACAGTCCTTTTTAAATCACTCATAAATGATAATTTCCAAGTAATTTTCATTATTTATTATTCATGAAAACTTTATCATATCTTTAGTAAATACTCGTTTACGGAATTAGTTGTTTTGTATATAATTCCTTGAATCTAAGATGATTTTTTTTATCATAAACTAGCTTTTTCCGCAACTTCACCCGCGTAAGCAAAGGTTAACCCGCATAGTTCCGTTCCTGTGAAATTTTCGGGATAAAACTATCCTATGTATTCAAGTTACACTCTATGTGTGGCAAATTTTATGAAAATCAGTTCTGCAGATTTTTCGTGAAAAACAAATAAACAAACATAAATTATTGCATTTACTACATTAGTAGGATAATAGCAAAATCACACAAACCTGTAGGATCTCAATAATCTTCAGTTTAGTTTCCATAACGAGTGGATGTTTTCTGGCCAGCGCAAGCGCAGACGGACTGCGCTGTTGGGCCCCGCCTCCTACTACCTGCTGCTTACGAATTATATTATTTTATTAATCCAAAAAAAAGGAGGAGATTATCAATTCGGCCGGTATTTTTGAAGTGAAAACTTCTTTAGCGGCGTTGAGCACTTTTTCTGTAATGGGTATAAAATCTTAAACTCGCGTCAGGACACGTGACCTGATCGAAAAAGCGTAAGACGGATACCATTCCAAAATATCAAACATGCTCAACGTTAATAATCAAGTTTTCACTTCTGCCGGCACTCCCGGAGTGCAACCCGTCTTTTTTTACCCGACTACGGCAAAGCAAAAGGAGGATTATGATTTTGACAGGCTATGTATGTATGTATGTATGTATGTATGTATATATGTATGTATGTATGTATGTATGTATGTATGTATGTTCATCTGTTCCCTCGTAACTTCTAAACTACTTATCAGAATTCGACAAATGACATATCATTAGAAGCGTCTTAATTGTCCGCTGGTTATAGGCTATATGGGGTTTCACAAAATCTAATGTGGCGCCCTCTAGCGGACAAAACATATAGAGTAAAAAAATAAAGTTAAGATAAATATGCCGTGTTTGGTATCATTTGAAAGCTTTTTACTTGCACATTTTGAATATATATATATTACTAGCATTTCCTTGTGACTTTACCTGTATTCATGGGCTGATTGCATATAATTCACATCTTTTCGTTCATAGCTTCTTTATTAGTTCATCAATTTAACTTTTGTTTTATACTTTTTCAGCGTCGTTTTTTGTCGTAGTTGGGTTTTAGTTGTTTTACTTTTTATCTTGTTACAATTATTATAAGAAAGTGGGTAATTTTTTGATAAAAATCAGCAAAGTTGCTAATGTTTAAAAAATAATCTTGAAATTAAATCAATCAACTCTGAACTGATGAGAAATCGTATAAAATTAAAATTATTTACAACTGGCAACTTAATACGGGATAAAAAAAAATCCCATTGGTGCTATGTAGCTTTCTAATTTTAGTATTGAGTTTTTTGAGTAAGTACCTAATCGTAACAAAAGAACAAAAATATTTTCCATTTAGCGTATTACTTTAAATATTATGTACTTACATTATGGGCAGTGCCAAGTGTAATCGAAGTCATCACAGCTCCCATGTCTCCTATTGTTCGAAGTACACCGCCTTCCGCTATGAAACAAAAAATGCGATTTATGTATTTTTTGTTATAAAATGCATGTGCCAATCATGTTTCGGATTAATGTGGAATTGGATTAATTAATAACTCACGTTTTTTAATCTCTCCTTCCTGGGCTGCTTGTAAATAGCAACAAAATGAAAAACATAATTGAAATTACAAAATCCAGATAAATCTAGAAGGTTAACTTTAACCTATTATAAGAAATCAATCTCTGGAATTCGTGTACCGTCGTTAAATGAAATTGTACCATCTTGTTACCACTCAACACAATTCCTATCAACTATTATTATTACTACAAAAACAATATAATTGGAATTGCTCTCGATTGAACCTTTGCCAAAACCCAGTTGATCAAATGTAGTTTTATTTTAACATTAATTGATTATTTTGCCGTCAAAATTGGATTTATGTATATTATGTGTATTTTTTACCAAATCTGCAGTTAGCTGCAGACTGTGTGTGTTGGATTTAATGTTATATTTGTTAGTGGTGGTTGCTATAATGAAGAATGTTACTAGGTATGCCAAATCCCTTGAAATTGTGTCTCAGTAAAGCCTGTATGTATACAAATACACTAGTTTTTGTCGTAGTCAAAAATACCAAGTAGTTTCGATTTTATACGCATTCAAAGTTTCGAAAAATATCGAGTCCCGCTAATAGTCACGTGACCGCTTGTGACGTCACGTCACAACGCACCGCGCGGCCGCGCCCCCGCGCTTAGTATAAAGTCGGCAGCGCTGTAGTAGGTGTTAAAGCTTGCGCAGTATTTTGATGGGTTTTCGTCCGCGAATTTCGTTAATAGTCCAATAATAGTAATTATTATTCGTATAATAAAATAACAGACATGCCAAAGTTTCATCTTTATTTAATAGTTTCTCAAAATATTCTATACGATTGCGTTTTTGCACTGCTGATCTCTGAGGTTTATCTTCATTTTTCTGTTGACATTTGAATTTGTGTGGAACTATACCCTGTTTTTGTTTAATTCTTCCCCCGACCAACTTATATTTTAGTATGGTTCTCCATATCATTCTCAACTTAAAACAAGAAAAAATCTTACTAGCCATCTACCTATACTTAGCCCATACGAGCAGAGCAGAAGCACAGTCTAGTATAGATTAAAACTTGTATAGAAAATAAAGGATAACGCAAAACAGCTGCAATGTTCTCAAAATATTATAATATGTAGTACTATGTAAGAACACAAAAAACACACGAACACGGAAAATTCTGACACCAAAGGTTTTGCACCTCTGACCATTTTCAAAACAACTTATCCGGCGAATTGGTAGTTGTATTTTTACATTTAGGAACAACACATGATTTTCTGGCATTTTTAAAAGTATTTAATTATAATTTCGACGGCACGGGCGCGCCATCGCTAGCGGACTGAGTGAGCCAGATTGAGCGTGTTGTGGTGTGACGTCACACAATCACCGGGCGTTTACAACTTGTTTTACTTCTAAATCGGAAACTAATTGACGTATCGAAGTAATTTTTTCACTAATATTATTTATTTTTGACAGAGAATATGGAGTGCTAATAATCAAAATTAGTGAACATTCTCCATTGTGACAGCACTATGTCTACGATTGTTATTACTTTATTGCTTTTATCTATGTATCAGTGTATGTCATGTTGGTGATCCTTAATGAAATAAATAAATAAATAATATCTTACATTCAACGTCGCCAGCCAACGCGTTAGTCTCATTGAGAAGGTCCATAGCGGTCACACAGTCTAATATACTGAGTAGCGTCTTTGTTAGCCGGAGGAGATCACTGAAGCTATAAAAAGTTGATTTGTTTAATTTTTTTGTGGGAAAATATTAAAAAATGTGAATATTTAGGGTATTTATTATTTTTTTTATCGAAATAAATTTCTATGATATTTTTATAGTTCGTTTTATTTCGCATTAAAGTAAGGTTATTCCCTAATTCTGACTTCATAAAATTACTGCTTATGTTGTAAAATATTGATTTTAGGTTATATTTTTAATGGTTAAAAAATATGAAGTTTTTATCGATATTTCAAACTGCTACGCAATCTGCTAGTAACTATAGTAAATATTTGTAAAAAATATGGCAACGACATATTTCATAAAAAAAACTGACATTATAAAATAAAAAAAAAATGCAATTAAAAATCACCAGAAGCCACACATACCTATAAAACCCGAAGTAGATCAGTTCTCTAGCCAATTTCACGACCTCGAATGTCAGTTTGTTCTGGTCGTGGTCACTAAAGTACCAAGTCCTAGTCACCACATTGCAAAGGTAGTTTTCCACGAAGCGGATTGTGGAAGCGAACTGCTGTTTTACTTTCTCTCTAGTGGCGTCTGGCCCGCCGCGGACGCATTGGTAACTGTGTAAGAAAACATATTATATTTATTGGAAATATTTTGTTTAAGTTCGTTTTATAAACTGTTGGATGCTTTGAAGTGAATTTTCTGAAATTAGTATTGTGTACTAGCGGTCCGCCCCGGCTTCGCCCGTGGTACATATTTACGTTTTCTCTACATAAAAACCATCCTCGTACTTCAAGAAATATAATAAAAAAAAGAATTATCGAAATCGGTTCAGCCGTTCTCGAGTTATGCGCTTACCAACACATTTTGCGATTCATTTTTATATATAAGATTTGATAAAGTTTTGATGGTTTTATAAAGAGACAATTATTCACGTAACAGTATGGAATCATTTTCAAATATTATTTGTACGGTCTAGCCGTACATCTTGAGTCAGCGCTTTACACGATCCTATTTCATTACTGTAAAAACAACATCTTTAAAAGTCAGTTTGCATTCGCGGCTTGTGTAAGGCGCGGATGTATGCGCTATATGATTATCAATTATCAGTATAAATCAAATTATAATTTGAATAAACTCGGGATTATAAAGAAACTTTTAATTTCTAAGGATCATGGTACTCTATTATTATAAAGTCCTATCTAGAAAATAAACTCAAAACTCAAACTCAAACTCAAACATTTATTTATTCAATTAGACTTCTTCTATAGTCCTTTTCACCTAGGATGATTCCTGTGACACTTCATCGTGTTCCGAATTACGTATTTTATGTTTAAAAAGTCAAAATGATTTTAGTGCATAATATTTTTATTTTATGGCTGCATTATTACCAAAAATATAAAAATGAAACATCGTAAGCTTATATATAAAAAACAGTATTGTTTAGTTTAATATAATGAAAAATAAAATAAAATAACACAAAAATATAATACCTACGCAATTCGTGTACATGAAATGGATCGTTGAAAAATCATAGAGTTGGAAAATCATATAATCGACGCCCATCTTGTGATCGTTTGTCAATCGAGTCAATCGTCTGTACGAGTGCGTCAGCCTTGTATACAAGTTGCATTTTTGTATTGATACTTTACGTGGTATTCTGTTATTGTTACTAATTGTTATTGTTGACTTTTTGTTGCTGTTGTTTGCTAAGTTTCCTTAGTTAATTGTTGGCGAAATGCCGAAAAAACTAATTTTGGTACTTTATTCAAATCGATTTTATTTCCATATAGAATATTATCGATTATCGGAAACAATTGATACGATTTCAGTAACCGACATCTCTATACGTGTCAAAAATCGATGTGTCACAGAAATCATCTTAGGTGGAAAGGACTATAGAAGCACTTTTGAAACGTCATTAAGTACATGTTTTTAACATTTACCACCGATTCGGAAAGCAGCAAATAAGCAATAATTATGTCTTATTCCATTCTTGCATTATTTGTAATTAAATTTAAAATATAGTGCCACTTGACTGGCGTCACCGGCTCCTGCGGGTCGCGGTCGACATGGTGCAGCATCAGGGAACAGCTGGTAGCAAGTACTGACTCGTGTATGTGTATCCGGTCGCACACCTCGCTCCAGAGGCGCGCGTACTTGACTGGCGTCACCGGCTCCTGCGGGTCGCGGTCGACATGCAGGTGCAGCATCAACCGGCAGAACGAGGCTCGGACCTCGTGTGGAAGGGCACCGTTTGACATGCACCTGAAAAAGGTTTACAGATTAATGCCTGAAAATTAAAAGGGTACTTTAATACATGAAGTTTTATGGATAAATGCCTAAAAATTATGAGGGTACTGTCTCTCATACATAATTGTTGGGAGTAGCTGAATTACAGCAGATTTAAACAATGAGAAATATGTTAAAAGTGCGTCTTAACTATGTTAAGAAACTAAACGCGTTAACAGTGCAGCCAATGCTCGACCCGAGTTAGCATTCATGCAAGCTTGGAATCAATATTAGGGAAGGAATAGGTCCCCTTAATACAGGTTATACCTAGTAAGAGGGCCTTAACCCCAATCCAATATGTCAAACTTATGTATGAATTGAAATAAAGATTTTATTTATTTATTTATTTATTATTTATTTATATGTCACGCAGCAGCTTCGAGCGCACTTATCCTCGCGTCTAAATGGAGCGCCTATGTTGGATAGTTTAAAGCACTTAATTTGTACGAACTTTGAGGGCGTGTATTCCATTTGCGGAAAAAATGGCATACTTATTAAAGTGCATGTTCAATAGTATACGCTCCCTAACACAAATTATATAATGTGTAATAGTTATTTTTTGATATCTGTAATAGTTACGGAATGATCGCCTGTGCATACGTAACATTTAACTTAAAATAAAAGTATTAGAACACAAACTTCATTGAAACATTTTGTCTTTATAAGTAAACTTTACAGTATTGTAATTTTACAGTATTGTCACAGAATACATAATAGTAGCTAAACGCTACAGAACGGACACTCTCCGCCTCCCGCCAAAATTAAACTTATCTCACCCCGCGCGATCATGATTAAAATGGGCCACATTTTTCTGCAAGGACGATACGCAACGAATATTGACAACATTAATCAAATTGACTTAAAGTAATTTTATTATTTTGGATTTGTGATTATCGTTTTTCGTAGAAAATGGTTAGATATTGTGCTGTTTACGGATGTATTTCATCAGAAAAACGCGAATTTTTTTTACGCTAGTCACAAATGTGCCAACCATAAAGCGTTAACACACACATTTGCAGTCTCTACAGTGT